>BMAV01003263.1:10000-30321 GCA_019973955.1 Trichonephila inaurata madagascariensis | reverse complement strand
TGCAAAAAAATTTAAAAAAATTAATTAACTGTTTTTTTTTTGTATATTTTCTGTAAAAATTTTTTTAAATTTAAAGATTTATAATCCTGTTTTTTTCAAAATTTACAGCCCTTTTTGTAATATTTCGCAGAATAACTAAGATAGTGCTCTTGTTTTTGTAAAAATTGAAATATTTCTTATCATGATGGTCATTTCAAAAGTGCTAAGTAGCACATCAAAATTGATAATAATTGAGAAATCGTTAAAAATCTTTTTTAAGGACATATCCCCGGTTTTTTTTTTTTAAACCCCTTTTTTTTTATTTTTTTTTTAGAAATAAAATTTATTTTTCCCCCCTTAATTTTCCTTTTGTTTTTAAAAATGGCAAAATAAATCAAAAAACCACAAAAAAAACCCCTTACCCCTACTCCCTTTTTTAAATGTCAGTTGTTTGATCCCTAATTGATAATTTTTTTCGCCCCCTTTTACAAAAACCTCTTGGGAAATCTTTGGGCTATCAATTATTATTCTCAACCAACCCTTCAAAAAAAAATCGGAAAAAAAAGGGGTTTCCCGAGGGGGGGGCCCCAGGGGTTGCTACTGAAGGTATAATATTAGTAGTGTTTGATTCCTTTTAGGAGAATTTTTAAAGTGACGTTGTTCACTGGGATTGATTCGATATTCTTTAAAATCGGTGGGGGGGTGATCCTTTATTAAGATAAGGATCGGGGTTTGATATTCCTAATTTAGCTTTTTACTGTCATTTTTCCCCTTTCACAGTTAAATGGAACATTCCTTATATTATTGTTAAATTGGCTTTTTTTTTGGGAAAAAATAGTTTCTTGGATCATGTCAGTGTTTCTCCCCCCCTCTAAATCGGGTCCCGTGAGGAACTCCCTCAATTTTTAACTCATCCCAACATCCTGAGTGGGGGCCCCTGCCAACTCGTGTGCGACCGGGGCCCCGAGGTGAATGAGCAGATGTTCCGGTCAGGAGGGCGTCTGACGTGCAATACCCCGATTTTAAGTACCCAACAACCTTGGTACTTTTATCGACCCCCTGAAGGGATGAAAAAAAAAAATTTGAGAAAAATTTTGTCGGGATTTCTCAACATGAAAAAAAATTTAAAGAAAAACTTCCTTGGGGTTTTATAAATTCCTTTTTTTAAAAAAATTTGGTCTTGAAATCGTTAAATTTGAACTATGAAAACTCAAAAATTAAAACATAATCAATCAGAAATGACTTTAGCAATAAAAACTGAATGTAGGTCCTTAGGAGCCCATGTTTAATTACGTAAGTATGTGCACCTTTTTCTCATACTCTATACTAACTCATGGATGAGTACACGATTTGGTGTGTGGCACTAATAAAAGTAACTTAAGGAGGTTTTGCATTTTTGGTAAGTAGTAATTATGAATTTTTTAAAAAATGTCAATTTTTTCCCCTTAAAAAGCCTTATTAAAAATGTTTGCTAGATATGTCTTGTCCAATCCATTAAAATGTGTAAACATATTAAAAGTGTGCTCAATGAAATATTGTGAGGGTTATATAATCATTAGTTTTTGAGAAAAAAGTACATAAGAGATGAAAAAAACCCAACACATTTTGAGAAAACAGGCTTTAATGTAAAAATTTGTAATTTTGAGTATTTACTTATTTTAGTACTTTCTAGAAGCATAGGAAGCACATTTCCTGTACTCTCTGCTCCTACAAAAGACTCCTTTATTTTTCTTTTTTGTATAATTTTTAACAATTCAGCCTCTATTTTGGATTTTGGATTTCAAGAGATACATTTGTTGGGCTACACGAATCCTAAGTGTATCTGATTTTTTGCAGCATGACACACAGTTATTACCTGGTTTAATACCGAAATAGTTTAAGATAATTTATTCTGCTACATGACTCATATTGAACTAGAGAATAGCCATATTTATTCCTAATTTTAATTTTTTTTAGTTCCACAAATGTAGATTTTGAAATCACTGACCATACAGTGTTATTAACTAACTCTTTCGGGTTTTGAGTCATTTTCTTAATAACATAGAATCATCTGAATCAATAAATATTGGTTTCATTTAATTCATTGTGGTACAAAGCGTGTATTCGTGTTTTGCGCCAGTCCGCAATGACTTTTCGTTTAATTCAAGATTCTGCCTTTTACGACGTACTTGTGAACATCTTTAGGATGCAATCCATGTTGAGTGATCTCGTTTGAAGAAAGAAGATGAAAGTAAGTATCCCAAACATCAGTTCTCATGCTGTGTTAAGCATTGATCTTGTATAGTCATCGCAATACGCTTATTTTGGACTTCTCATTAAAATGTCCCAGAGTGATTCGGTTTCCTATTGCTTAAAGTTTGCTGGCAATTTTTCCTTTTTTTCTTTTTTAAGGTACAATAGGCGCGGACCTATACGTGTTTGGATATTCCCATACACTCTAATTTTCCCACTTGAACATCATATGGATCCACAATTATCAGAAACTGGTCTCGTGAGAGTACAGGTGCTCTAAGCAGAGCTCGTTTGTTTCGCACGTCAAAGGAATGGGAGTGGTACAAAATAATTAAAATGCTTCCTAATTATAGTGTGTGTGTATTTCCTTTATCATGTTTAATTTAAGAAGAAGCCGCGTGAACTTCCATAATATAAAAAAGAAAGATTCAGATAATCCATTGTTTCTCCTGCAAATCTCCGTAAACGGGGTAGAGTATTTGGGTAGCGGTGTTCCTTAGCTGAAACTAACGATGATAAATAACCAATTTGTAAATCAACATAAGGCAACAGTGTTAGAAATAAAATTCTCATATTTTATAATTTAGATATAAAACTTTATGAAACAGAGCTGCTTGTACATTTACCATACAGTAGGGTATAAACCCCAGCAAAGCCTCGAACACCAGGTTTCCGGCCTTCCCGGTACTTATTTAGCACCCGTTTGCAATTTCGGGTTCCCCGATTACGGTAGGCCGATATAAGCAGTTTATCTGTGTTCTTCTTCATTTGTGTCACCATGAGGAAAAGCCGTTTATCGTTTCAAACATTTGTTAACGTTATTGGTATAGAAATTTACATAATATTGCGGTGCTATGGAAATAAGAATTTAGTTTTTAGGTTTTTATCATGGGTGTTAATAATCCGTGAAAAAAATAAATAAGCAACAAGAACAGGCGGCGGGAGTTCAAAAGGTAAGACGTTCCGGGCGTTATGGATACCTCCACCCGCCGGAACTTCTTACAGAGCACAAAAACACAAGTACGGCAGATACCCATCTTATTTAAAAGGCAAGAGAGTACTGTGCAAGAAAGATACTGCACATGATCACAAAATGTAAAACATACTTTGACTTAAATTTTAACGAAGCGCGCATAGGCCAAATATTTCTATATTTGTAAGATATACGGGCGCGTTTTATTTGTTGTAAACACATGTTTCAATTTAATGGTAAAATACTTCGCCGTGCTACCGCGTATTTCACTAAACTTTGTGTTGCGGCGGTAGAGATAACCTCGTTTGACGTTGATTTCCCTACATATTACGGTCTACTTTGATGTAACATATCAGCAGCTTTAAGCGGGGTCTTACTGTATTACAGGCTGAAATGGAGAATTTTGGAGGACATGTGTGTGCATTAAAAGCGGTGTGTGGTTAATTGCAATTGTGGGTAACGTTTGCAGGCGACACTAAGGCTACAGTTACAAAGAACAGTCGCTTAAAAGGAATGGCTCACAAATGAATGAGTTTTATTTTCATTTTCCATTGTTTTACTCATGTCGCATCTATAGCACGAAAAGGAATAAACAATTTTCAACTTCTTTTAAGCGAAAAATTACCCAATAAGGTTTTTCAAGGGTTTAACCTTTCTCACCACACATGCACTCAAAATGGAAATCATTTATAATAATAAAACAAATTGATGCGAACAGTATTAATGCATTTAGTCAAGATGATGAATATGTTGGTTTATCATGACCTATATTTAAGAAGTGACAATGACTGTTGTAATCCTAGCAAGGAAGCAAATCATGTAGTTTTGGCGGGAAATGAATGAAGTACAAAGGAAGATAACCAGTGCAATCATCACAAATTCGATTACCCAGAGTTAATTTTTGCTGGTATTCGCGGTGCGTGACGCATTTGGAGCACCTCGAGCTGCCGGATATGTAAAGCTGTATAAATTATTAGTAAAATCATTTCTCAAAGTATGATTCAGAGTATAGGGCAAACCAGGAAAAAGTGATTTATCTGAAGAAATGCTGTTGATTTATGATGCCAAGTTCTATAGAAAACGGACTCATTTCTTTCCTGGTAGTAAAGTGGGGTGGAGGTAAGTCGAGAAACATTATAGATAGTATTAGTTAGCGACAATGGTTAATAAGATGTATATCACCATTTTGAGATTTGTCGATTCAATAAAAAACTGTATTTTCAAAAAAACAGTATAAATCTTTAAGATTTTACATAAATTTCTTTTTCTGGATTTTGGAATAAATTTCTTTTGGCTTTGTTAATTTTTAACTTTGGGACTTTCCAAAGATAGCAAATACACAGTGTTTTTCTGTAGATTATAGATTCAATAACGGCAATGTGGGGGTCAAAATTAAAACATTGGATTAAACATGGCAACCATAGCCGAGGCCGAATAGTATCATGGAATAGCCGGGTAATATAAGGAATACTGAGGTTTTGAATCATGTGGCTATTAATGAATAGGAAAACATTAAGTACTGAAAAACTATCACAATGTGCACGTTGCAGTAAGAGGGGTGACCACCTGTTGTTGAAATACCACTCGCTACAAAACAAAATATGTTTTAGGGTGCAAAATTTTTTCTGGCAAATTTTTCAAACATTTTAAGTCACAAGTACATATGTGAGCTTTGAACTTAAAATTCAAAATTCCAGCTTCAAAATCAAGCCACTAAGCGCGGATTAGCAGTTTATAATAATATAGTCACTTTTAACTGACAATGTTTTATCAGCAGCTTACAGGTTCATTTTCAAGATGACATGTCAGATTATTATGGGCTCAGTATTCATTATAAGCCGTTCGCGTTCCATTCTGATGTATCATTTGTGAAATAAGCGTACCAACTAAAATTAAAAAGGAAAAACTGAATGCATTTTTTCGGTAACGGAAATTTTTTCTAAGATCAGCGATGGAAATTTTGGGGTGGCCGCCAGTTTGTTTCTCTATTGTCTCACCGCCTTGACTCTACTGAACTGCTGGGCGCGACATAGAAATTCTAAAACTAAAACCCTTTCAAAATGTATTCTTAAAATGTTTCTTTATAAGCTAAAAATAAGCAGATTTTAACAAAAACTTAATTACTTTTCAGTGGTTTGAAATCTATTCCTTATTGCCACATTTTAATATTTTTGTTTAAAATAATTTTTAGCAACGAAAATATGTGATTTTGACGTAATTTTTACAATCACAGAGCTGCCATTAGCAAAAACGACTGTGCGGTGACCTACACGGCCCACTCTTCTATACATGTCTAGTTTGATGCGTTGCACGGCAAGACGGCTCTCTTGGACTGGAGACGAGTCGTATGCGTGGGTCATTGTCCATTCCGAACATCAATGGGGTCTTCAAACCCCTAAATATCTCATGTATGTGGATTCTCAAGCAAACTAACCCTGAGAGTCTCACTGTGCTTAAACAGTGGCAGTCTGTCTGATTCCAGGGGCGGCTCGGGAATATTAACAGGGTGAAAATTTATTAAGATGATGATCGGACAAAACCATTTGTCGCTGATTGATTGCAATAGAAAGCCAGAGCCATTGTGCACGAGGTCACGCAGTTGGGCGCTAATAATTGGGAGGACTGGTGCGGGCTTTTGTGAACAAATGTGAAATGAGAAAGCCAGGGGCGTATATAGTAGACATTACCCCGAGGAGTTTAGAAAGGTATATTTTGGAAAAAAGGTAAAAAGATAGAATGGAAGGATGGTTTTGAGAAGGGAAAAATAGAAGTGATGAGAGCGGGATTTTCTGGTAAGGAGAAAAGAAAAAGAAGAAGGACAGGTAGCATTGTCTGAACCTATCTGGCAGAACTACAGAGAACTATAAGGAGGTCTTCCCTTTGAACAATGCACGAACTTGTGGAAGTCAGCAAACGTGAAGAAGACTCATCACTATTTGGCGCAAAGACACATTTCAAGTCGCATTACTAATAATTATTTAATTTAGCAAATAAAATTTTGGGCTATTTCATTCAACTGTTGTGCTCATATTACTTTTGGAATCCGCTGATTCCCTTAGCAACATATGAATGTTGATTCTCTTGGAGATTTTTCATCAAAAAACAGTAAATTGACACCCCAGAAATATGATAGTGTTCACATACTTACTAAAACTACCTATACATATAAGGCTAAAAAGTGGTGTATAACTTGCAATTCTCAAATAAATGGATGAGGGCGCGTTGTACTTCGATATAAAAGTAAGATCTTAAATGAAATTTAAAGGCATGAGGATGAAATGGGCGATCTATATATATGAAAAGTTTGTTATTTTGTTGACGGCATTTCCTTATGGGGCAGAGATATATACCGAAGTATTTTGTTTCCTCAGCGCGGCGGAATATCTCGAATAAATGAACAAGAACGCAAAGAACGCTACCAAGTACTTTTTGTTTTCAAGTCTCAAAAGTGATGGTTAAAAAAGAAAAATAACGCTTGCGGATTAATCAGAATATATAATTAAAATGAAATTCATAGAACCAGAATACCGGCATTTCTCATACTGTGGGGACGATCCCTCTTAGAGGGCGCGTGATATCCACGAAGGAGGGTGAACAGTGAAAAGTTTGATAAAAGATAACTATAAATAAAAAATGTTAAATTTGCTGGAAATTATATAAAACAAAATTTGTTCACTAGAAAAACCACGCATTTACACTGATATATTAAAAAGCATAAATAATATCCCGAATTTCCTGCATCACCGTTGTATGAATTTTCACAGCCAATTGAAGTGACACTAGCCAGGTTGGGTACAATGAAATAACACTTAAAATTAATACTTATATTGATTGCTTTATTTTTGAAGTTTTATGGCCACTGTGGTATGTGCAAAACTTAAGCAACGATTGGATTTATTGGCATAGCTTTAGAAAAATCATCTAGAGACATGAAATTCTAGAGGCGGGGAGGTATCATGTTGTACGTAAGGATGACTTGAAAGCATCGGCGCTGAAAAAGATACAACACGCGGTATGGAATCAAGCGAAACAAACGCATTGAACGCGGCATCGACTCCATGATTTGAAATCTATCAAAAAGGAAGAACAACAAAGCAGATGTTTATGGCACCGTGACGCCGTGCCTCCCTGATGGGTGCTGCTGCGTCGCATATGGGCATGGCTGGTGCAGGGTTGGGTGCCCATTCCTCAATCAACATCTGTTTGGAGTTGTTGGTTTGCGCCGGATGATGTAGGCGATGTGGCAATACGCGTGCTGCAAACCATCACCATGTTCGATGGGATTTAAATCACGCAGGGACACGCTGGCCAATCCATTCGAGTGGTATACTTCGCTTTCACAAAAGCGCAAAGGGAATTGCTGCGGCGGCAGTGCATTGTCATCCATAAAGACCAGAAGATCCTGGGCCAATGACACCTCAGGAAAAAGACGCACATGAGGAAGGCGCATCCCCTCTGGTCTGGTGCAGACCCTCATGAAATGGGAAGCTCAGTTTCCGCCGTTCAAGCATAATGCCATCCCCAGGCAGAGACTCAGGACCGCCTTAACGATACCGCCGGTCATTTTAGGTTGACGGATCGCGTCTCTATCAAATCAAGGCAACGTTGAAAAATCGCTTCGCGGGTAGCACCGACAACTCTGCGTCGTGAGGCCGACTCCGTGGAAGTCAAGTTGTCAGTTTTTGGCTCTCTGTCAGCGCTGTGGCTTTGGTGGCCATCTCAGCAGGAGGCAACGCGTTCATGACGGCAGATTGAACAAATTTACGCTAATGAAGGCGATGTATTTTAGTAAGCCGCTACACTTGTCGGCCGTTGCTGTACGGTTTCTGTGAAGATGGCGCTTGCTGATTTCTGTCGATCTTTTCTACCGCTGCGGGATGAAATATCGGTCATCCCCTGCGGTTGTCACGTACTCGCAGGGCCACACCAGCCTTTCCTAACAGCTGGCGCTGGTTTGAACGCCGGCAGCGACGACGCTTTGTTGTTCAGGCTACTGGCTGCTGGTGACGAGTACGCCCCTCCTCCAGCTTTCGATCTGTTCTTCACGTGTAAAAGTCATCCAGATGATTTCTTCTGAAACCATTTACACAGGCTTAGGCTCTGCTGGCACTTGCAGAATAGCGTGGGCCGTCAAAGCCAGCTGCTTTAATTCGGCGCGCCGGCATCCGCGTATCCAGCTGACGTTTTGTTCCTGATATTTGCATACGCGCTGACGTTTCTACCTGACTTACGTGTTCCTCTACTGATCTCAGACCTCCTTTTCTGCAATTTCATGGCTATCTGCTAAATTTTTTCATTGTTTAGCAAGTTTTGCACACCAGTGTAAATCAATAACTTTGACGATGATTAAAAGTTACGCGATTCGCTTCCCAATGCCAACCATTTTCCACCAAGGCGCACGTTTGTGATGATGTATCGGGGAGGAAGGGCGAAGCAAAATAATCCTGAAATAAATAAATCCTTTATAATTATTTTACAAGGTCATTTATTGCATTCAAAGCTATCGAACAAGGTACGCGGATGAGTGCACAGGAATAGTACTTCAGAGGAAGTTGCGATGAAGTAGTGCTGCTGGCAGGACTTGTTTATGTACGCTGGGTGGCACTTAAAGAGGTTTCAAGTCGCATCGCGGTTTTGGCATCAAAAGTATAGTGTTATTGAATTCAGCCATTTGTTGTGTATGAGGTGAAAAGAAATTAATATTAATTTGACAGGTTTGGCCCGGTTAGCCGATATCAATTGTTAAAATTTCTTACTAGCCTGTTCGCAAATTCACAGTTGAAGCAAATGTAGAACCACTTTAAAACTTTTACTCAACGACACATTAAATTTCTCTAATTGTGTATTCTTATATTTAAAATTATTTTTTACTTTTTTAAGGTTTGATTAACCTATAAAAATCGAGAGCTTTTAGTTTCTTTTAAACATTGTTTGTGCATTAGTACTTTAGTTGAATGTGCAATAAGCGCGTTTTTATATTTTAGACTATCATTTATTTATTGATAATTAATTTTAAATGCGTCGTTCTTTTACAGGAATCACCGCCGGATATCCATTGCCATCCCCTATCAGTGCGTCGTCGATGCAGCCTGGTTTTGCCAAATGGGATCAAACTAGCGCATGCGCCGCTTTTACGCAGAACGCTTTGTTTTTTTTTGTTTAACATGCATTTTGTATTAACCATGAGTGTTTCGCTTAAGGGTTGTAACCAATTTGATCTCCAAATATGGAAATGGGGAATCGTTAATCTGATGATCCTAAACAGAATAATTGAACAAATTTACTTAATTTTGTATTTCGTTGGTCATTGACAAGTGTGTAAAATTTCAGAATAATACGGCACTTTTAAAAGTCACTAAATTACAGTTCAAAGATTCGTTATAAGTCAGAATAATGAAAGCGTGTTAGAGTGGAGATGCGCGATGCGTGGCTGCGCTTCAAACTCATGAGATTCACTTGATATTTTAGGTTTTGCATTAAACGTCAGAGATTTTCTGCGTGCGTATGTGCGAGCATGCCATAAAACCCCAGAACAAAACCGGATAAATATTTCAAGAGTTCATAAAATTGTGAGTGAAATCTCAAAAGAAATAAGTATAAAACACCGAAGAAAAATAATAAGGAAAGCAGTCTACTATGATCACAGAAAGTCTGCTTGGATTTCTGCGGCGGCAAGCGCCGGGTAGTCAACTTAATCATGACCACTTCGAAGTATCACAGAGGTATGCTTCGCGCGCTAAAGCTTATTCCGTTTTTGCGTAATGGGCATGGCAAATCAAGTTTCAGGCAGTTACTTCGGTCAGAAACGCATCCTTCTACGTTTGGTAAGATCCTTCTCAAATTGCACATACACAAACCTGTGATTTTTGAAACTAGGAATCAGAATTTAAATGTTACCCACCAAAATACAATTACGGAGATTTTATTCAGTCTAAAATAATTTTCTTGAGTTTAGATTTTTTTACTATTATTGCTGTGACGTCTTTTGATTTGGGGTGGGTGGCAGCTGTTTTCACCAGAATTACCCCCATGGTTCCAGAGACAGATATCTGAGTGACCAGTGCAGGTGGCCGTGGTGTGTTGTTTTATAGTTTGGCCTCGGAAAGAACTAAAACCACTCAGACTGGCAGTGTAACCAAGTCCAATGCGGGTACAGACAATTTTACAATAAAGCCGGTACAAAAGCACACTGTCGCCTTATGGTATATATATCAAAAGAATGACTTTAAAGAAACAAAGGGGTATGCGGTAGAGCAAGTGTGTCTAGATGTTGGACGAATCCTGGCGTCATTAGATTCCATACAGCCCAGGAGTGTATTTGTGTGTTCCGCACGAATAGGCTTCTGGTAGGGTCAAGGGGCGACATTTTGTGCAGCGAGGCGTAGTGTGGACTCACGCCCTGTGTTGGGGGTTTTAGGGATCCCAGAAAAGAGGGGCGTCGGGCCAGTGGGAGGCACCTGGAAGGAGCTTGGAAGGCCAAGTAGTCAGATCAAGAAACTAGAAGATTTGTTTCGCTGGGATGAGAGAAAGAAGAACGCCAGTGGCGATTGTGGGGAATTATCGAAACAATTTTCTGGGATATAAAGGCGGTACTCTTCAGACGAAAACGTTGCTGCTGAAGTGATCTGTTCATCGTGTGGAATAGACTGAATGCACCGACCACCAGCTGCAGAGACTTTGCTTTATTGCATCAATGATAATTAATTTGATGTGAAAAGAAAATAATTTTTTCTTTATAGCTACATTTGGCTATGACGTTACTTGCACGATATCTGTCCACGACGTTACATTATATATGCGGCAGTCTTCGGTGTCGCAACGATTGAAATTTTCGCGATGCGATACTCAATGTGGAATGCGCAGAATGAAAAATCAAAAAGCAAATACAAAAGTCGATTTTTAAGATTAGAAAGCACATTCGTTTTCGCTTTTTACGGCCTTATTTCATTAAACGTTTGTATTTCAGAAAATATTTAAGAAAGATTTCTCTTCATTTTTGAAAGTGCAAAAAAACGTTCATTAGTGCCTCTTGTTAGCAAAAAAAATTATAAGTACAAAAATTGATGATCTGAAATGTAAACATAGACTCTTAGAATTTTATTTATTTTACATGTAATTATTATGTTTCTATATTTGTAAGATATACATTTTTGTTTTATTGTTATAAAACACATATTTAATAAATTTAATGGTAAAATACCTAACCAATTTCCTACCCATCTTCCCCTAACCCCATTATTTACATGATGAGATAACCTCGTTTGACGTTGTTCCATATTACGGTCTACTTTGATGTAACGCATATCCAGCTTTAAGCGGGGTCTTACTGTATTTACGAGCTGAAATGAAGGAATTACAGGACATGTGTGTGGTGCGTGCAAAGGCGTGTGTGTGGTTAATTTTTATGCAATTATGGAATGTACATTTGACGAACATGTGCCCCTAAGGCTACAGTTACAAAATTTTGTCCTTAAAGATAACAAATGAATGGGGATTTTATTTTCATTTTCCATTGTTTTACTCATGTCGCATCTGCTTTTGCTGAAAAAGAAAGACAAACAATTTTCAACTTCTTTTAAGCGAAAAATTACCCAATGAGTTTTCAAGGAGTTTAACCTTTCTCTCACACATCTACACTATCAAATGAAATCATTATAATAATAAAACAAATTGATGCAGACAGTATTAATGCATTTAGTCAAGATGATGAAGATATGTTGGTTATCCATGATATCTTAAGTGACAATGATGTTATTAATCTAACTTAGGAAACCGTCGTAGTTTTGCCGAAGTGATAATGACACAGAAGAATAACCGTCCCCAATCATCACAAAATTGATACCAAGAGTTATTTTTTACTTTGTGCGTGTTCATAAATTACAGTAACGCATTTAGAACTGTATATTTCTGGATACTGTAAACTGTATAAATTATTAGTAAAATCATTTTCCAAAGTATGATTCCAGAGTATAGAATGACAGGAAACAAATGGTTATCTGAAGAAAATGCATTGATTTATGATGCCAGATTATCGAAAAACGGACTCATTTCTCTGGTAGTAAAAGTGAATTGGAAGTAGTCGAGAAACATTATAGAATAGTATTAGTTAGCGACAATGGTTGTAAGATGTATATCTGTTTGTTAGTAATTCAATAAAAAAATATATTTTCAAAAAGCTGAGTATATTTTAAGATTTTACATAAATTTCTTTTCAGATTTTGGAATAAATTTCTTTAAGCTTTGTTAATTTTTAACTTTTTGTGGTTTCAAGATAACTTAAATACAGTGTTTTTCTGTGATTATATGATTAGCAAACAATGTGGAATAAATTGAAACATTGGATTAACATAATAGCCATATGTAGAGATAGGAGAATCGAGTATCATGGAATAGCCGGGTAATAAGGAATACTGAGGTTTTGAATCTGTGTAGCTATTAATGAATAGGAAAACATTAAAGTACTGAAAAAAAACTATCACAATGCATTGCAGTAAGAGTTGACCACCTGTTGTTGAAATACCACTCGCTACAAAACAAAATATGTTTTGCGATTTTCAAAAATTTTTTCTGGCAAATTTTCAAACATTTTAAGTCACAAGTACATATGTGACTTGAACATTAAAGTTAACTAAAATGTACACTAAACGCGCGCGCGAATTGTAGTTTATAATATTATGGTCACTTTTTTTAACTGACAATGTTTTATCCTTCAGCTTACAGGTTCATTTTTCAAGATGACATGTCAGGTATTATGGAATAAGTATTTCATTATAACCGTTCACATTCCATTCTGATGTATCATTTGTAAATACTTCATGTCACCAACTAAAGAATTAAAAAAGGAAGAAACTGAATGCATTTTCGGTAACGGAAATTTTTTCTAAGATCAGCGATGGAAAATTTGGAAATTCTATTGCCTTGGTTGTTCTCTATTGTCTCGCCTTGACTCTACTGAACTGTGACTTTGTTTATAAATTCTAAACTAAAAAATAACTTTCATGTATTCTTAAAAATGTTTCTTTTATAGCTAAAAATAACTTAGTTTTAAGAAAACTTAATTACTTTTTCAGTGGTTTAAATCTCCTATTCCATATTACCCACCATTTATCATTTTTCTTTAAAATAATTTTTCACAATAACAAGAAAATATATATTAGTTTTTTGACGTGTAATAATTTTTACAATCATTTGTAGTGTAACGACTGTACAGTGATACGGCCCACACTCTTCTATACATGTCTAGTTTGATAGATTACAGCAGGTGGCTCTCTTGTGGACTGGAGACAGTGCATGTGGCATTAGGGTCATTGTCCATTGTTTGTCATCTGGTCTTCAACCCTAATATCTCTGTAGTTATAATAGGCAACACAGAGTCTCACTGTGTAACAATTAACGAGATCTGTCTGATTTAGGAGACTGACGCCTCGGAGGAGGCATCAAAGTGAGAATGGTAACGGGGTGAAAAGTGTCCAGATGATCGGACGAGCCATTTGTCGCTGGTGCAATAGAGAAAGCCCAGAGAGCCATTGTTAAGTCCACGCCAGTTGGGCACTAATAAGTTGGAGGACTGTGTGCAGACTTTTGTGAACCTGCCAATGTGAAATGACAAGGAGCGTATAGTAGACCCACCCCAGGAGTTTGAAAGGTATATTTTTTGGAAAAAGAGTAAAAGAATCGAGACGGAAGCGGATGGTTTGAGAGGAAAAATAGAAGCGACTGATGAAGCGGATTTTTCTGAAGTAAGAGGAAAGAAAAGAAGAGGAACGCCGGTGGCATTGTCGAACCTATCTAGCGGAACTACAGAGAACTATGGGGAAGTGCCCTTTGAACAATGCAGACATGTGTGGGAGAATGAAAACCGACGTCTGAAAGAGACTCGTCACACCGGCTTGGCGCAAAGACACATTTCCAAGTCGCATTACTAATAATTATTTAATTCAGCAAATAAAATTTTGTTTTATTTCTACAATTCGCTGTGTACTCATCATCACGCTACCCGTCCATGATTCCACAGCAACGTATATGAATGTTGATTCTGGAGATTTTCATCAAAAGCTAGTAAAATTATTTTTAGAAATGTAAATGGTATTCCATAACACCCGACTACCTATACATATACGGTAAAATTGGTCGTATAACGCGCATTTCTAATTCTCAAAATAAAATAGGATTTTGCGGGAGCGCGTTATGCGCCTAGTATAAAAGTAAAGTCTTAAAATAAAATTTAAAAAAAAAGCATGAGGATAAAAAAAGTAGACGTCTATATATATGAAAAGTTTGTTTATTTCAGTGAAATGACATTCCTTATGAACTTAGAGATATACTTCTAGAAGTATTTTATTTTTCCTAATGCTTGGAATAATATCTCGAATAAATGACTTTAGAACATAAGAGCATGCCATGCACACATTTCAGATCTCTATGTAAAAAAGAAATGATGGTTAAAAAAAAGGAAAAAATACGCTTTTATAGTTAATCGAACTATATAGTAAAAAATAATTCTTAAGATAAGACAACATTTCTCATACTGTGGGGCACGTCCCTCTTAGAGGGCGTGATAACTCTACGAGGAGGGTGCGAGCATATTGAAAAGTTTGAAACAAAAGATAACTATAAATAAAAATGTTAATTTACTGAAAGTATACAAACAAAATACATTCTGCGAAAAAAAAAGAAATACGCATTTACACTGATATATTACACTTATAAATGTATCAGTGCTACACAATGCAGTTACATGTAGTTACCACAATAATTACCAGTGACACCATGGGATTGTTACAATAAAATAACATACAAAATTAATACTTATATTGATACTTTGTACGGTTTATAATACACTGGTGTGCAAAACTTAAGCAACAGGTGGATTTATTGCCATAACTTCACGAAAAATCATCTGAGAGACATGAAATTCTGAAATGAGGGAGAGTATCATGTACGTAAAGGATGACGAAAGCATCGGCGCTGAAAAAGGAATACAACGCATACGGTATGGAATCAAACAAAAACAAGCTTTATTGAACGCATAGTATCGTGACTCATGATTGTCTATCCAAAAGGAAGAACAACAAGCAGATGTTCCTTAATATGGTATATGCCCTCCCCTTACTACAATGGTTGCTTTGCACCGTCTCCGCATACTCAGAACCAGCTGGTGCAACATTTCTTGAGGTTGGAGTGCCCATTCCTCAATCAACATCTGTTTGAGTTGTTGGTTGTACTCCGGATGATGTGAGCGTGTGGCAATACGTCTCCCCAAAGTATCCCACACATGTTCGATGGGATTTAAATCTGGGGAGCACGCTGGCCAATCCATTCGAGTGATATCTTCACTTTCTAGCAGCTCCTCAGCAGCAAGATTGCAATGTGGCAGTGCATTGTCATCCATAAAGATGAAGTCTGGGCCAATGACACCTCGGAAAAGACGCACATGAGGAAGAAGTACCTCCTCACAATAGAGATCCCTGGTTACAGACCCTCTGTCGAAAATGGGAAGCTCAGTTCCGCCGTTCAGCATAATGCCATCCCAGACAAGAACTCCAGGACCACCGTAACGATGTCTTTCCTTGATGTTACTGGGATAAAACCGGGTCCCGATCTCTCTCCAAATCAAAACGCGTTGAAAATCGCTTCTGGTACTGAACCGACTCTCATCCGTAAAGAGAACACGACTCCATTGATCAGTTGTCCAGTTTTTGTGCTCTCTGTCCCACTGTAAACGGTGGCTTTGATGGCCATCTTTCAACGGGAGGCAGCGTTCATGACGGCGGGTGAACAGGCCCCCTTTGTGAAGGCGTCTGGCCACAGTAAACCGCTACACTTGTCGACCCGTTGCTGTACAGTTTCTGAAGAATGGCGCTTGCTGATTTCTGTCGATCTTTTTTCGCCTGCAGGATGAAATATCGGTCATCCCCTGCAGTTGTCGTACTCGCGGGGCCACACCAACCTTTCTAACAGCTGTACCTGTGGTTTGGAACGCTTTCCAAGCGCGCGAAACGACACTTTTGTTGATTCCGAACTCTGCAGCTGCACTGGTGACAGTACGCCCCTCCTCCAGCTTTCCGATCATTCTTCCACGTGTAAGTCATCCAGATGATTTCTTCTAGGCATATTTCACGAACTGACTCACTGGCACTTGCAGAGAATATGGTGAATTGCGTCTCCGTCCTTCATTTAATTCTACTGTTGAGCAGCGCGCGCCGACATCACGCATTTTGCGTACGCTGACATCGCTTCTGACGTTTTGTTCCTGATATTTGCATACGCATGACGTTTCTACTGACTTACGTGTTCCCTCTACTGATCTCCAGACCTCCTTTTCTGCAATTTCATGGCTATCTGCTAAATTTTTTCATTGTTGCTTAAGTTTTGCACACCAGTGTAAATCCAATAACTGACGATTAAAAGTTACGCGATTCGCTTCCCAATGCCAACCGTTTTCCACCAAGGCACGCGTTTGTGATGTATCGGGGGAGGAGGAAGGAATAAAGAAGCAAATAATCTGAAATAAATAAATCCTTTATAATTATTTTAAAGGTCATTTTATTGCATTCCAAAGCTATCGGAATAATTTTATGGATACAGTGCACAGAAAAGATCGTACTTCGAAAGGAAGTTACGTCAAAGTAAATTAACACTTTGGCTTAGAGAGACGTTTATGTACGCTGGTGGCACTTAAGAGGTTTCAGTCGCATCGCAGTTTTAGCATCAAAGTATAGTGTTATTGAATTCAATACATTGTTATTGTATGAGGGTGAAAGAGAAAATTAATGTCATTGTGTTAAAGCTTGGGGTTATCGATATCAATTGTTAAAATTTCTTACTAGCCCTATTCTGAAATTCACAGTTAGTATAAAAATGTAGAACCACGCACCCTACGCTTTTACCTCAACGACATTAAATTTCTCTCTAATTATTTTATTCTTATATTTAAAAATTATTTTTTACTTTTTAGTTTGATTAACTATAAAATCGAGCTTTTTGGTTCTTTTTAAAACATTGATTTATTTTTGTTAATTTTTTTAGTTGAATGTGCAATAAAAGCGCGTTTTTTATATTTTTTTAGACTATCATTTATTTATTGATGAATTAATTTTAAATGCGTCGTTCTTTTAGAATCTGGATATCCATTGCCATCCTATCAGTGCGTCGATGCAGCCTGGTTTGCCAAATGGAGGATCAGCCAACGCATCTTTCCCTTTTTCGCATGAAAGACACTTTGTTTTTGTTTGCTGTGTTTGTATTAACCATGAGTGTTTTCGCTTAAGGGTTGTAACTTAATTTGATCTCCAAATATGGAAATGGGGAATCGTTAATCCTGATGATCCTAAACAGAATAATTGAACAAATTTACTTAATTTTTGTATTTTCATTGGTCCATGACAAGTGTGTAAAATTTCGAATAATCTGACCTTTTAAAGTCACTAAATTACAGTTCAAAGATTCCGTTACGCAAGTCAAGATAATGAAAGCGTGTTAAAATTGGAGATGCGCGTCTTACGCTAAAATACCTTAAACTCATGAGATTCCGCTTGATATTTTAGGTGCACATTAAACGTCAGAGATTTTCTGTGCGTATGTGCGAGCATGCTTACACCATAAAAACTTGGAACAAAACCGAATAAATATTTCAAGAGTTCTCAAAAATTATTGAGTGAGAATCTCAAGAAATAAGTATAAAAACACAAGAAAAATAATAAAGAAAGCAAGTCTACTACTCGAAATCTGAAAGTCTATTGCGTTCTGCAGCGGCAACACCAGCGTTAGTCAACAATGTATTGACCACCGAAGTATCACAGAGGCATGTACTTCCATACCGTAAACTTATTCAGTGCACTTCATGTACGTTTTGCATGCTTGCATTCAAGTTTCTGGCAGTTACACCGGTCAGAAACATACCATCATTTCACATTTGCAGTAGATCTTCTCGTGCATACACAAACCTGTGATTTTGAAACTAGAATCAATTTAAATGTTACCTAGAGAAATACATTGCCGGAGATTCATTAGTCTAAAATAATTTTTTTCTTGGAGTTTAGATTTTTTTTTACTATTATTGCTGTGACGTCTTTGATTGGGGTGAACCCAACACTTCTTTTCACACCAAATTTTATGGTTCAGAACAGATATCTGAGTGACCAGTGCAGGTGGCCGTGGGATCATTGTTTATAGTTTGGCCTCGGAGAAGAACCGACCCTCAGACCGGCAGTCATAATAGTCAATGGAGTGCCTGAACAAATTTACAATAGGAGAAGCCGGTACAAGAAGCACACTGTCGCCTTGGTATATATGTCAAAAGAATGGCTTTAAGAAACAAAGGGGTGTGATGAACAAGTGTGTCTAGATGTTGGACGAGAATCCTGGCGTCATTAGATTCCATACGGCCCGGGAGTGTATTTGTGTGTTCCGCACGAATAGGACTGGTGGAGATCGAGGGCAGACATTTGTGGCCTGCCAACCGAGAGGCGTAGTGTGGACTCGCCCTGGGTTAAAAGGTTTTTAGGAGATCCCAGAAAAAAAGAGAGACGTGGACAGATGAGGAGAGCCCTGGAAAGAGAGACTTGGAGAGAGCGAAGCCGATCCGGAATCGAAGCTAGAAGGAATTTATTTCTTCGGACAGAGGAAAGAGAAGGAACGCCGGTGGCGTTGTGGGAGTTATCGAAACAATTTCTGGGATATAAAGGCAAGTGCTCTTCGGACAAGCAGTGCTGCGAAGTGATCTATTCATCATGTGGAATAGACTGAATGCACCGACCTGGCACAGAGACTTTGCTTTATTGCATCAATGATAATTAATTTGATGTGAAAATAATTTTTTCTTTTATATCTACATTTGGCTATGACGTTACTTCCACGATATCTGTCCACGACGTTACATTATATATACGGCAAGTCTTCAGTGTCACAACGATTGAAATTTTCGCGACCATGACCACTCAATCATCAGGGCTATACAGAATGAAAAAATCAAAAACAAATACAAAAGTCGATTTTAGATTAAGCATTCGTTTTCGCTTTTTTGTGTATTTCATTAAACGTTTGTATTTCAGAAAATATTTAAAAGAATTCCTCTTCATTTTTAAGTACGAAATGTAACAAAATGGCTAAAACCGTTTGAATGCGACAAAAATGTGAATGCCGGTAAACTATTACTATTGAATTTTCTTTTCTTTTCTCAAGATTTGATAAACTTTCCCAAAAATAATAACATTTTTCTATGTATACATAAAAGCAAAAGAAATGATCCTCGAATTAAGTTCTATGCTAGCAAAACGCATATATATATTTATCGTAATAAAAGTTATATTTCAATGCTAATGGAACCTGTAGAGATTTCAACAGGCAGGACTAATTCAATAGTTGCAATCCGTAATTTAATCTCACAAATCTAATTTACAGGATAATTTCTGGTAATTTCCAAAATTAAACTCCACTACACCTAAAACTTCTCGAAGCCAAAAAATTTACAAGGAAGTTAAGAATAAATAGCACGTCTTTATCCTCCTAAGAGATTTTAAAACGTTGAACTTTATAATCACGCCATTATACCACCACAAACAACATTTAGGGTGGGAAATTATTTAAATGCCGACGGCTGTAGAAACTAATCTAAAAATAAATTATTTCTGTTACAATACATGAGTTTACTTTCTCGGAATCACGCTTATGCATGCGGCATTACATTCTCATGGGATTAAAGCTGGGGAAATGTTCGAACAGGAAAGTTTTTGTTGATGTTTCTCAAACCTCGAAAGGGGCTCGCAGTAAGCGTTTTAACGGTCGAAGGGTGGAATTTCCTCCCTTGCTGGTGATTTAGGCTTCGTTCTATCAATGCCTAAGAAACATCGCTTACACGTAACTGTTGAATTGTGGCAATCAGCATTGAGGAATAACTTTGGGAATATATTAAAGTTCGTTCTTAGAATGGCTCGATTTCTACCGAAAGAAATAATGAATGGATGTTTGCATGGAAATAACTAATTGAGTGCTTTCTAACAGCAGCTTTTAGGAAATGTTTACAAATGGTTATTAGTGTGGATAAGTTTTTAAAGGTGTTAATTTCCTTGCGAAATGGTTAGTTTTATTCTAATGTGTTTTACCAAACCTCCTGATAATCAAGTTAGCAAATAAGCTA
>BMAV01003263.1:0-5000 GCA_019973955.1 Trichonephila inaurata madagascariensis | reverse complement strand
TTAATCTCAATTTTCTTCAAAGCAGAGGTGTATGAGGTTTTTATTATTATTTTTTTTGTTCGAGGTCATACAGGGATCTATGACAATAAACTTTCCGACTGGCTTGCAAAAAAAGCGACAAAATGTAGTGATTAGGTCCTATGAACATTCTAAAATCGTATTATAAGAAGTTTTAAAAAAAAATTATATCTGAGTGAAATAACTTATATCAAACATCGAATGATGCGCAATTTTCAAAGAAACGTATTCCTTTTATTCAGAAACGTTTAAAGGTAACCATTTTAAACCTCATTTTATACTTACCCAATTTCTTACTGGGCATGGGAACCTTATGCTTCAATTTAGAAACGTTTCAATTTGTCAACTTCGACCGTGTTCTTTTTAGAGCAGAATATCAACCCTTGGCTCGCGGGCCATTTTGGCCGCCGAGCAAATGGACGGTCATCCTTTGCCGGGAGAAATTCACTTATTTAAGAAAATTGTATGAAAAATTTCGTGGGAAATTCTTTGTCAAGAAATCAAATATATCAATTTTGCTTTTTGCTGTCTGTGTCGTGCGGATACAACTTGATATTCTTTGTCTATTTGGAACGGTTACGGTTAATGATAACAGTGGAGTAGTGACAATTTTACGGTTGGTACTAAGTTTAACTATTTAGCATATCTTCCAAGCGAAAAATATTCGAAGAAAATATATCGTTTCAAGACGTTTGGGAAGTTAACTATTTTATAGTGAAAAAGAAACATGGATAAGTAATTCTTTGAATTGTCACGAAAGTGCTGTATTTAAAAAAAAATACCAATAAACAGGAGTCCTTCAATGACACTTTTCCTCAAAGATTTCTTGCAAGAGGTAATAAATATTCTTTTTCTTGAATAATCCTTGCAACAGCAACAGAGTGTTTTGTCAGTGGTAAAGTGTTTATTTTTGTATATAATTTTATATATGACAAGCTCATTGGGTCTCTGGTAATTATTAAAATTGTTCTTAACTTAGTTTTGTAAATTAATTATGAAATACATCATGCAGTACTGATTCATTTATAAGTGTATAATATCAGTGTAAAAAAATATTTTATTTTTATTACGTCAGAAAGTTCTTGTTTGTTTACTTTCAGTAAATTAATAATTTTTTTAAAAACCTTTGTTTGCGACTTTTCAAAATGCTCGCGCCCCCGATAGAAAAATCCGCCCCAGTTAGAAACGCTGTCTTAAGGGAAATTTTTGGGACTTCCATCCCTCACGTTCCCCAATTTTTTTTTTAAATGTTTTAAATTATTTTAAGTAATTTACCCTAAAAAAGTAAAAAACTGTTTGGAAATTACTCTGACTTCCCCTTTGGGCTTTACCAAACTTTTTCCCTTTTTTTAAATTAAACCTGGGGATAATTAGGGTTTTGAGGGCTTTACTTTGTTAATAACCTTTTTTGTAAAAAATTCAATGAAAGCTTTTTTAAAATCGGGAAATTTACAAATAAAAGTTTACCCAAAGGTTTAAATTGTGGGGAAATTTTAAAGGGTTGGAGCAAAAGGGAAAAAAGAATGGGCTTTTAGTTAACAAGTTTTCCCCCAATATTAGTGCTTTATTTATATTTTTTCAATTAATTTTAAATACTGTGTTTAGCAACTTTTAAAGTTTTTCCCCAAATTTTAAAAGGGTTTTTTTTTATTATAAAAAAATTTTTTTTATTTGAAAAAGAATACTCTTTTTTTAAAAATCTATTTGATTTTCATAAAGGTTATTTGTATTTCTTGCTTCCTAATCCTTAGTTTATTTATATTAAACTTACCCAGGGTTTGGTTTTTTTTTTTGATTTTTAAGTCTTTTTAAAAAAATTTAAAAAATTAAAATTTTTCCCTATTAACGGGATTGGGGAAATTTTTGGGTTTAAAAATTTGGGAAAAAAAAATTCTTTTTTCCCCTTTTAAAAGAGCTTTTTGATTTTGGAAAAAAAAATTGGTTTTGGGGAAAATTTTAACGTGAATGGAATTGGCTTCGAATTTTTTTTGACTATTCTTCCCCCAAACGGAATTTGAAACGAACAAAATTTGGGAAAAGGGCCCGGGAAATTTTAATTTTTTCCCGGGTCTAAAATATTGAAAAAGCAAAAATTGGGTTTCCCTTTTTGTTACTTTGCCAAATTGTTTGGGAACCCCCAAAAAAGCTATTTTTTAATTTAGATATAAAAAGGGTATTTAAAAATCACTAGCTTTCTTTAAGCTATATATTCACTTGTTATATTTTTATTGGACAAATAATAACTTTATATATATATATATATACCGTTACAGTATATATAGTCCAGTTATTTTAAACAATAACTAGGTATTTCATGAAATGAATAGACAAGTCAGTTAAAGTATATAATAAATGAAAAACTGCATACTTTACCTAGTGATTCTATGAGAAAAGGGGAAAAGATAGCCCTTTTAAAAATTGAAAAAAAAACAAATTTAAAAATTTTTAAAAAAAAAGGGAAAGCACAGATGATATAATTTAATTTTTTCTCATATTGCTAGCATTAGAGTTAAAAAAAGGGAAAAAATGAGAATATGTTAAAAAAAAAATATTATAATTGAATGTTTTCAACAAAAAAAATTTTTAGGGGGGAATAAAACTTTTTCTTCATAAAAACATTGTATAAACTTTTTAATTCAAAAATATAAGAGAATATTAATTTATATAAATTTCATGAGATACCGTTATTTCACTTTTCATTATTTACTAGAGCAATGATTGATGTGATGACACTTTTGTGATGGCACTGTTTATTTATTTATTTTTTTTTTTTTTGAAACATATGTTTTTACAAATTACACTTTTTTGCACGAACACTTTTTTAAATTCTTTTCCATTCCGTAACTTGAGCTTTTGCAACAAATAAAAACGTTTTGTCAATTTTTGGGGAAACTTCTTCAATAAAATTAGTTCTCCTGACATATACTGAACTGATATCCAAAAATTTCCCAATTGTTTTAATCAATTCTGGGTTTTTAATCGGTAAAAACTTTTTTTAAAGCAAACCCCCAACTTGGTTTAAAAAAAAATTTTTTCGAATTTTCCCTTTCATACTTTTGACGATCCCAAATAATCGGTTTTTTACAAAATATAATGCCTTTAAAAAAAATTATAAAATTCAATAATTTAATATACTTTTAAGCTAAAATTTGTTGTTAAAAATTTTTTATAATCCTAAAACCCAATTTTCCCTTTTAAAAGTAATTTTTGAATATTTATCAAAAAAAATGAAGTTCAAGGAATTTTGGGGGAAAAAATTTTACCCCAGTTTAAAAAAAGGTTTTATATCCAAAAAATCAACTTTTCAAAATTTTTTTGTGTTTGTTCCCTTCATAAAACTTTTGGCCCTTTTAAGGGCTTTGGGGGGAAAGGGGGAATGGGGAGGCGGGACTTTGGGCCTTAGGGAAAAATTTGGGGGCCCCCGAAAACAAAATTAAAAACCCAAAGAAATAAAGGGGAATAAAGTCCGTTTAAAAAAGAAAAAGGGGTTTTGCGGGGCACGGTGATTTTATAATTGTTTTCAATAACAATAAAAAAAATACTGAAGTAACGATTGCGCTGTTGCGTTACTTATTCTGGACTAGTTGCAAACTCCCAAGGACAACCCGAGGGGGGCGTCAAGTCGGCGATTTTTTTTAAAAATTGAAGGGAGGGGCCCTGGTTTTTGCATTTTCTCCCTTTCTAGAATGGAATTAAAAATATGAATAATACCTTAGTTGTTTTGTTAAGCGAAAGAAAAGAATAAAGAAATACTGTGGGAATTGTTAAAATCACTTGAAATAATTTTTGGTTCTGTGCATTCTCCCTTTCTAGAATGGAATTAAAAAAAATGAATAATCCTTTGTTGTTTTTTAAGCGAAAAAAAAAAAAAAAAACTTTTTGAGGTTTTTTAAAAAAAATTTTTTTTTTTTTAAAATATATATCGTGTTAAAAATTAAAACAGAATTAATTAAAAATTTTGCTAATGAAAAAAAAAAGTGTTATAAAGTTAACCCTAGATGTTTTAATAGGAAATGGTAAGTTTTATGCAATTTCTATAAAGATACGAAGAAAAAAAGCGATTCATTTATTCACTCACTTACTCATTCACCTACTCATCATGATATATACTTCTGTTAAAACCCACAGACTTTAAATTCGGTAAAAGGGGGAGGTTTTTCCCTTTTATGGAGTAGGGTAGGGGAAAGAACGCGGATTTTACGAAAATCGAAACCCGACTGGTGTTGCCGAGACTTAAGATGCGTTATAGATAATTATTTCCATTTTTAAACTTTTAGACGTGTACAGTCCGGGAAAATTTTGGGACTCGGACCCCTTTTTGGAAAAAACATCCCGCTTCAAATTAGGTTTTACGAAAATAAACCCCTAAGTGGCGTTGTGGAGGATTAAGGGGAGTTATAGATAATTATTTCCATTTTTAAAAATACTAGACGTTTGTCTTAACTTTTTGGGCCCCATATTTCTTTTTTAAGGGAGATTTCCTCTAAAAAAGAGTTTTTTAAAAAACGACCCCTAAATTTGGGGTTTCAGGAGGGTTCCCAAAGGGCATTATAGTAATTATTTCCATTTTAGAATTATTAGATGTTTTAACGGGGTTTTTGGGAGGCCCGATTCCTTTCTTAGGGTAGGGTTTAAAAAAAATGTTTTTCAAAAAATTTGGGCCCCCCATTTGTTAAGGGGGAAAAGGGGCGTTTAGATAAATTTCTCCTTATTTGAACTATTAGACTTACACACTTGGATTTTGGAAGACGTATTCTTTTCATAAAGTAAATATTCCCTACAAAAGTGTTTTTGTGAAAGTTTATATATGGAAGGGGGTTAAATTTGGGGATAAAATATTCATGAACTTTTGCAAATTTCCCTTGGGTCCCTGAAAATAGTTCTGAAAACAACCCCAAAAATTCGGGGAGGTTGGGGTTAAAGGGGGCATGGAAAAAAATCCCTTTTTTCGGCTAAAATTTCAGCGGAAAACTTTATGTTAA
>BMAV01003261.1:199154-239747 GCA_019973955.1 Trichonephila inaurata madagascariensis | reverse complement strand
CATTATGATTTACTGCAGTATTTTTGCATGCAATATTTTTTTTTTCAATCACTACATTGAAAATTAAGGGATTTACATAAACAAAATACTCCATTTTGTGAAATTTAATCCGTTAAAGCCAATTAATTAATTAAAGATATTCAGCTGTAAAATTAATTATGTACACTGTTCACTTAAAATAAATAATCAAATCGTTTTCTAAGAACTTCATTAACATACAAAAAAAAAAGACACTTAAATTTTGACATTAACTATTTTTTCGGGACTAAAGTGATAATCTTCGCAATCCACTGAAAACGCCGTCAGCTGAAAACGCAATTTCTGCTGTAAAACTATTCGCCTTCCCTGATAAAATACTCATCATAGAACCCGTGCTTCCATATATCTTGGAAGAGTGGATTTTAAAGAATATTCCTGCTAAGTATCGTCAGAATATTCGTAAAAATGGTTATTGTATGTAATTTTAAAGTGAGTGGTACTTATATGTACCATCGGTAGATAAAGAGTTAAAATTATTAACCAGTTTCAATCTAGAATTACTTCCATATTTATATAATTTTATTGAATACAATTATTCTTCACTTGAATAGTCCCATTGCAACTAGACCCTACGGGCAAATGTAGACCCTACGTATGACCCTTAAAAGTAGATATAGTGCATAGCATATGTAGTCAAAAACTGGTATAAACAATAACCCGAAACAAATAAATGTGCATGACTTACGATTGCACAAACCGGCAGGACCGACTGCCATCTTAATTAGTAATGTCGGCTTATGGTGGTAGGGCTAGGCCTATATAATAACGACGGTCATCACATGTAGCCAGTTGACATATGATACCAAAATTCCCTGTTTATCGGAGAATACAATCAGAGATAACATTTAACCGTTGAAATTATTCGAATCGTGATCTTATTAAGGCTGGATTGAAAGCAAAACGAGGCTCCGATTACAACAAGAGGTCCCTGATTACAGCATACATTTTCTTGAACAAAGTCACACACAACTGGTTTTGAAAATTTTTCAAGTATAATCCAGAAAAACTATGTTAGTTTTTAAAATTGGAGTGTCGAAGTCTTAAATTAATCTATATTCATAGTACTTAGGCGACTTCTAGAATCCGATTGAATCTGAAGATGTTGCCCTTTGGATTCCGTTTATTTAGTATTGGAGTTTCAGAAAGTGTCAAGACGAAATTTTTTAATGCCATGACGAGATCATGTGTGAATTTCGAACATATTCAACTCGATAATTCATAATTTGTTGCCAAATTATTGTGACTCGGTGGCTTAGAGGTAGCGTGCTACTTCGTACACCCAAGATTGCGAGTTCGATCCCGGCTGGAGTCGATAGATTTTCTGGTTGCGAAAATCGTAGGCGCGCATGTCATATGATTATGTGACATGCAAAAGGTTCCTTGAGTATCAATTTGGCTCTGGTACTCACGGTAAAATTAAGGGGCCGTGGTAGCCTAGTGGTTAAGGTATCGGATCGTGGCTGGCCTTGTCACGAGTTTGAGCCCAGTACCACTAAAGACTCGCCGTGTAGGGAAGCGATACACGTTAAATCTGTCGAGAGCTCAAACGTCCTCCTGTTGGTGTGGTGTGGTAACTAGGAGAGGGGGTGCCAGCTCAGGTGTCGTCCACGTCACTTGACCATGGTTCAAATTTCGTGGTCCGTCGCCAAAAGCCTTCGTGTAACTGAACAGTGCGACTTTAATATTCACTCACTTGGCAAAATTAAATCACGGCAATATTATAATTAAAACTAACTCAGGTGTTGAAATTTGATTGCAAAAGAGACCCCACCAGATGGTGCAATCATGAAATGGCTCTCACATTTGGGTATTTGCCGTGTTTTCAAAAGCTTAGTTGCCAATATGCAGCTCATCAGGAAAGAAAAAAAAGTCAATGTTTTACTCCGTACTCATTTGTTTCTTGTTTTACTCAGAGCTAGTTGCGCTGTTGAAATACTCACTATTTTTTTTTTTTTTTACTGTAGTTAAAGTTCATTGGCCTTATAATTTTTTCTTTTTTTTAGTTAAAAGGATTTTGCCTGTGAAATTTTGAAATGATCTGATAATTTTTTTACGAGTGCTTTGGATATACCCCTTCCCGAAAAGTGTGTAACTTTATTTATAGAACAGTTTTGCATTACCCCTTTTTATGAGATATGAATCTAATAGCTAATACCTATTGTAGCTGTTGCCATTTGTATTATAATTGAATAATTTAAATACACAGCACTTTATGGATTACAGTAACAGTTTACTATTTATAGTTGAGACATGACATTCTCAATCAATCTCTTCTTAAAACTTTTTTCGGAAGAACTTGTTTCTTTCAAAAATGATTCTTGACGTTTTCTAATGTTTGTTTTTTAAATTTCGATTAGTGTTAGAATAAGATCTTTCGGCTTTTTCTTATTAAAAAAAATATTCTACTCGTACAGTGAAGTTTTCTTGAAATAATACAACTACAACTTATTGTTATGACTACCTTCTACGGAAGTGCATTTAGTTAGATCATCTGCAAGTTGTAGAAGTTATTTTTGAAGTAAGCGATCTGTTTTGTCTTCTAGTTAAATAAACAAAGTTAACAGACGATTCTTTTCACGATTTTCAAACCAAAAATTCAGATCAAGGGGAGAAAAAAAAATTCTACATTCGTTTCCTTAATGTGCAAATGATCATATGTAAATTGTAACTTTTATACTTAAAAGATCAGTACTTTTAACTCAAAAGATTTAATAATATCTGATCAAAAACTTACATCAAGTTACGCATTAGATAAATTAAAAAATAAATAAATAAAGAGAAACTGATTAAAATTTAAGCCAGGGTGTTTTACATTCAATTTAATTTTGTATGTATACAAAGAGAAGGAAACGTATATTTGGGTAAATTAGTTCAAATTATAGGTTTATAATAGGTTTTTGTAGTAAAAATACCACACTCGTTAGTGGTGCTTATGATCGCTGTTTTAGTCTAGTCCCGATATCAGTAAAAACCTCCTTATAGTGGGGGATTAATGCACGTTCGTAAAATCTGTTGAAAAAATTATAAGGACTTCACATTGGCACGGTGTGGAAGCTTAGAGAGGGAGTGTCAGGTGCTGATCTCGTTACTTGTCCATTGCTCAAAATTGTGTCGCATCACCAATAACTTTCATGTAACGTTTAACTATTAATCAATTATTGCAGAAAGCTTTTACTCATTACTTTTTTCTTTGGAGCAACATTATTATTAATCTTATTATATATTTATTACATCTTATTTGACTTATTTTTAAACTATTTATTTTACTTAATTTTTATTTTAATTAAACTTATTTCTTTTTCTGATTTTTCTAATCTTCCCCTTCATCGTTTCTTATTTTTAACATACTGTACATTTGATTTCCTGTATTAAAAATAGCTATCAATTTTCTTCATTTCAGCATACTCCTTTCGATGGTTTGGTGCCAGTTGTAGTGAATCATTTTGCTTATTCTTCCTTAGTTGAATGTGGCGGTGTTTGGAAGGTAAGAACATTGCTTAACTATACTAAGCACTAAAACTAAACTTGTTTTAAAACTGCATTAAACAATGAAAACCATGGTGTTTTTCTCTTTGACAATAAGGTAAATACTTAGGAACAATTTTATTAGCTCCTCCTTCAGTGGCACACATATTCTTTTATAAGGGATGGGGGGGGGCGTTATATTTTAAATAACATATAGACAAAGCATCAAGGCATTACCTTTATGCTAAAAATTAAAAAAATGTTGGTTTGGGGAAGGGGTTTGGACTATAGCAGTATCTTCTTAAGCCAGTAACAGCCTCCGGACTGCAGTGATCACTTTTGTCTAGTGGTCATGTTACTTGGCTACGGATCCATAGATCGCGGGTTCTGTCCTGTGCAGGACCTCTAAATCGTACCAGTGGCGTAACGGAGAACATTTGGGCCCCCCTGCAATGTCAGGGTTTGGGCCCCCAAGTTGAATTTTACAAAGGGTAGGTACTTGGCAGCAGTCAGGCTTTGGGCCCCCTAGAACTCTGAGCTCCCGCAATACGGGGGTGTACGTTACACCACTGAACCCTACCACTGTCTTCTGTCTTCCTGTTCTCTAAAAACCTATTTAACTAACTAATAATACAACATGAAATATTTTGTGTCTAGAATTGTTTGATTAATTTTATTTATGTATTTAATGATGCCAGGTTGTCTATAAATTCTATGTAATTCAAAATTGAATCTTCTCCAGCTATTGTTTTCGCGTACACCACCAAGTATACTTCGAAATATTTTTCTCTCAAAAGATGCCATTCGATTTTCTTCCAGTTTTGTTATTGTCCGAGTCTCAAAAGCATATGTCGGAACTGGTCTAATAAAAATTTTGTAAATTAAAAATTTTGTACTTGAAAGAAATTTAGATTTTAAAAATCTCCTCAGTCCATAAAAAGCCTTATTTGCCAAGTATAATTGATTCTGGATTTCATGAGATGTTTTGTTATCAGAGGTAATAATTGATTCTAAGTAGGTAAAACTTTTAACTGTTTCAGATTTATATGAATCTATTTCAAGATAAGGATTTGGAATTCTGTCTTTTGTAAAGAGCATATATTGTGTTCTTTTCATTTATAACGAGAACTATTTGACTTGTTGCAATCTTAAGGACAAGAAATGACTCTTTCAGAGAAAGTAGGGTTCAAACAGTCACATCAGTATAATTAGCATTGGCTAAAAGTTGTACTGATTTAGAAAAAAATATCTCCATTACTATTGATATTTGAATCATGAATTACTTTCTCAAGTGCAATATTAAAGAGCAAGCAAGAGAGAGAATCTCCCTGTTGAACACCTCTAAGTATGTCAAGATCTTCTGACAGTAATCCAAGAAATTTTATTGTTCACTTTGTATCTTGTAATGCAAATCTGGTCAATTTAATGAGTTTTGAAAGATTCCATCATATTAGCTAAAACACAAAAGTTGTTATTAAATAACCTATAAAAAATTATGCTTTTTGTCTTTTTATAACAGTGTCGTTTTAAAATTTAATGATTTTGTCATTTTAAAACAATTTCCTATTTTTTCATTTTTCAACTGCTAAAGAATAAATATATAAAGGAGAAATACTGGACTTTTTTGTTTGCAATATTAATTTTTTAAGGAAAATCATTTAAGTATTTTTTTTCCAGTTTGTATTACGTCATATATTGTTATTTTAAGAAGCACATAAACAGTAGAAAAAACAATCTGTTCAGTAATATTTGTATATGAGATTCTTGTCAAAATTACTCTTTCATTCTAACAAGTAATATAAAAAAAAATTAATTCAATCCCTACTTAGGTCAAAGAAAAAATTTATTTTAGTTAATTAAATTTAAATAATGAATTAATGTTTGAAAAAACTCTTTCTACATTAACCACTACAAGTTTAAAAAAATATATTTGAAGCCAAGAAAAAATTCGCTAGAAAAACTTACTGGCGCCATCTGTTGGTGCTAGTTCTAACTTCATTGGAAATAATGCAGAATAAATGTTAAATTAAAAAATAAAATTTAATCTATGAATAAATTTTTGGAAAAGCTGTATTAACATCAAGTGTCATCCACTATAAGTTTAGAAAAATTATTTGAACTTCAGTGGATGAATAAAAAGTATTTTATTAACGATTGAAAATTTGAACAAGATATATATATAGGGAGAGAGTGAACTAATAGTAGGAATTGAAAAATAATTTTACATTAGGAAGCTGGCCTTTGTTTTTATGGCAAAGCTTTGATGATCCATGTCCCATTAAACTCTTCATCACTTAATTTGAACAGCTTGTAAAAAGTTTTAATTATTAAACACAAAACCAGCATTTTCTGAGTAGTTTTTTCAGTTTCTATACATATCATGTAAATAGATTTGACGGATCTTTTTGTACAATTATTTACCATTTTGCTTTGTCTTATTTCAAAATACTTGTTCTTTTTACAATATAAAATATTAAGCTTTAAATCTTGGCTCGTTTTATTAGTTATTTTGCTAAATCCACTTAATCTGGAGCCTTAATCAGTGTGTATTGATGAGACTTTGTTGTATTTTGTTATGGAATATTTTAAGCAACTATTTAATATATCTTGCTTATTAAAGATTATTCCAATTTAGTGTTAAGTATATTCAAATTGTATCTTTAAATTTTGATTTTAAGCTTTTCTTTACATATTAAATGTTTACAAGCCAAAAATTATTCTTTGTTGCACAAAGATATTTAATTACATTAAATATAATATTACATTTTGTTTCATTTCAATTCCAGGGAAGCAAAACTGTTGGAAGAGATCTTTTGCCTCCTAGACGACTTGATTTCCATATTGATAATCACATTAAAGTTGCCATTGAAGAATCGAAAAGAATGTATGAAACAACTGTAAGCACACATAAAATATCTATATATTTCTTTGGTAATTATCACTGTCTAAGTATTTTAATACTTTCTGTTTTAGGTCTTTAAAAAGTATCTTATATTTTGTATTAAAAAGTATATAAGTTTTTATGTATAATATGTATTCTGAATGTCCTGATTTACTTCATATACATTTAGTATGTCACTAATTATTTTTTAAAACAAAAATGTCTTAATATTCACATGACAATGGATTGTAGATTGAAGAAAGTAATAGATATTATGCGTCTTTTAAAAAAAATACTAACCTTTTTTGCTTATGTGGGCCAACTCTCCCCCCTTTCCTGCTGTTCTAACTTTAAGTATATGGAACCCTATATATGTATATGCAATATATTTACTGTTTGTGCAATTATCTGTAACTACAAACATTAAAGGTTGAATACTGAAAATTAAATTGTAAAATAAATTCTTTAAAAATTATAAAAATTTAAAAAAATTGACAATCAGTATTTATTTTATTTTTTGAAGTGGGTTCAATATTACCCCTGCTCATTTCAGGAGCTTATAGAAATATAGTTTTTAGAGCAATGGCACACACATTGAATAACACTAACAATAAATTTCACCACTACAATATTGATAATTGACTATAGAATGGAACAGCTACCTCTTACTGATTAAATGATTGGTGCTTAAATACTGATTTCTTTAAAAGCTTTCTATTGACAGAATTCCTCTCCCATTAATTAAAGTAGTTTTTCCATAAAATATTAGCATCTTTACTAATATTTTCTCAATTTTTCAATGGCATTAGTTATTTTATTATTAGTATTAAATTATTTTACTAATAATATTTCATCATGAACCTCTTACCTCATATTATAGATATCCGAAACATAATTCTTTGGTTTTCAGTTGGGTAATGCTTTTTTAAAACTATCCTTAGATATTGCATACTTTACAAATAATTGTCATTTCGGTAATCTTTTTTAAAATTCCGATAGCACAATTTTTTTGGTATCATTTAAAGAAAAATTGACATTATTTAACAGCAGAAGAATTCTTGTTAGTAACTTGTCACTATATTTAATCATTTAATGAATTTTGCAGGTTGCTGACTGTGATATCACTGTAGGTATTTTTACAGAATACGGAAAGGCTTTCTTGAAACAACACAATTTTCACCCTGAAACTTACGCTCAATTTGCACTGCAACTGGCTTACTATACAATGCATGGAAGGTTTGTAGTAATATGATAACTATGTAAAAATGATTTTTTTTTCAATTTTAATCATATGTTTGATTTTTAAAATAATTCTAATTTTTTTTACCTTATTTTGTTAAATTTTAATTTATTTAAAGTTGTTAACCCTTTCAAGACCATGATAACATATATGTGATCATTTCAGAGAACATATCACACGTGAGATTGCATTCCCTCATTTTGAGGCCCACGATCATACCGGCATAATCTGAATTTGGAACTTATGGATTTTGAAATGATTTATAAACTATAAATTCCAGGGTATTTTACTATAGTAATGATTTTATATGAATTTTTTTATTGGAGTTAGGCTTAATGGGAAAAATCGCGTGGTTCTAAATCTAGTGAAGTAGCAGAATGTTCTACATATTTTATTGAAAATTTTCTCTCAATTTAAATAAAGGCTTATCTTTCTTTCTCAAGATGTTTTTCAAATTAAAATTTTTGGCACTGATTCTCTAATACAGATATATCATTTTTGTCACTGATATTTGAATCTGGTTGTGTGATTGAAACAAGCATTATTTAAACTTGATATAATTATAACTGATTTTTTCCTTTTGTATTATATTTTATATGTTGATTTTTAAAAAATAAAACTATGGGATAATGTTAAACTATAATTAATTTACTTATATACTAGAAAATGCAGTAATTTTCTGAGTCTTGCAGACTTTTTTTTAAGTATCAGATTGGAAAGAATTTTCTTTTATTTTAATTTGAGAAAAATTTTACTGTACAAAGTAAGGACTTCATTTCTTTTCACTTTCCTTTTCAGTTGCTGGATATTATAAATTTAGTTTAAAATCTTTTAGTTTGTTAAATTTGTTTAGTTTGTCTTAATTTGTTTTATTTATTTATTTATTTTTTTACTATTTTGCTTAGGCCAGCACCTACATATGTTACTGCAGCAACTAGGCAGTTTTATCATGGAAGAACTGAAACCATGAGATCATGTTTTCCTGAAGTGATTCAGTGGGCTCATGCTATGGTTGAAGATACAAGTTCGGTAAATTCTAAAACTGTACATTTTTCTTGATACATGAATTATTAATATTTGGATTAATTAAAGATTTTACAATTTATTTGTGATTCTTGAAAAAATTTGAGTCATTGGGAATCAATAGAATTTTTAAATTTTTAAAATAAGAAACATTAATAATTTCCTTCTGAAAACAGAGAATATTTTTCTTTGATGTTGTGATAATAAAGTGCACATTGTCATGAATCTTTTTTTAAATACAAATTTGCTTGCTTTGCTGAAAGTGCTCATGCCTTTTAAAAATTAAAGTAACTTTTTAAAATATTGGTATATGAAATATTGTTATCAATAATCTGATGAAATATATTGTGACTCTCTCTGTTTATAATTTGTAAAAATAAGCTAGTGGTTTTACAAAAATCAGTAATTCTCTTATATTAGGACTTTTACTTTTTCCCATGTAATTAATACATACTTCTGCTCAGTTTTAAATTTTCTTGTGATTAAACTATATTAATAATGCTGATTACAGAGAAAGTAAAGTTTCAAATAAAATTCATTTACATTTTTTTATACATTCTTATTTTATATGAATATTTTTATTTGATGCTTGGTAAAAAGCACCATTTATAAATTAAGAAAGTTACATATATAAATTGATATTTACAAGTTGATCATAGGTAGATTAATTTATCATATTTACTATTGTGTTTTCAACAACTGTATATTTCAGCATATAACACATACTTTTAACTCAAAAAAATAAAATCAAAATTATGGGGCACACATTATACACCAGGAAAAAAAATATATAAGTGTATAAAAATTATATTTCTACATATGCATTCATTCTCCTTTTGTAAAGGATCTTTCACCATCTAACATTCACATATTTGTTTCACTGTCATTTTAAATTTGCTTTGAATGATTTATTCACACATACTTCTAAAGGCTGAAGATAATGACGTTCATTTCCATGAAATAACTGACATATCTGTGTTGCACTCTATTAGCAATATCTATATATTATCCTTCCAATGGGATCTAAACATGTCCCAAAGTAAGGCTTGCTGGACTTTTTAAAGTGCCTGAACGCTTTTGCCAAACATTTCTTATCCACAGTTTTACATCCTCTCTCCTGCACATGAATGTGAATACTTTTGAGAAATCAGATTTTGGTATCGTTTTCTTTTAAAAAATAACCATAGATTTTATTTTTGTATCCTGCTCTAAGCAGGAGAGCACTACTGTCATACCTGTAACCTGTTGCTTTATGTGCATCTTTGTCAAAAGATTGCAAAGCACGTGTACATTTTAAATTTTCTCATAAAAAAAAGTGTGCGTTATATAGCAAATACACCTAAAATTTAAGAAATGCAGTTTGAAAGTATAGGTATGTGCAGTAGCATAATGTTCACCCCCATAACCCATGCATTGTAAGGGGGCCCAAAGCCTGACTGAAGCCAAGTATGTATGGTTCTGCAACCCTTTGTAAGATCTGTCTTGGGGTCCAAAACCTGATTTTGCAGGGGATCCTAATATTCTCCATTACACTACTGAATGCATGATTATATGGTATATATTTTTCATATTATAAATAATGAAATGTATTTTAATTCATTTTACCAAGAAATACTCAAATTGCATGTAGTTTTTTTTTTTTAAATTTAAAACTTAATTTTTAAATTTTTTTTTAGCCTAATGAAAAGCTTCGCCTGATGCAAGTTGCTGCTAGTAAATTTAAAAGCTTAATGAAGGAATGTAGTGAAAATAGAGGTAATTTTTTTACCATATAAATATATCAAGACATTTTTGAAAAAGATTGCTGACTTCAATTATTTCAAATAAATGTTTCTGTTTGTAATTATTTTTAAGAAAAAATTACTGTTTTTTCTATTGCTCTTTTCAAACTAGCAATCATTTCAACAATGAAGAACATTTTTACATAAATGCTTATTTTAATTTATGGTAGATATAGTATAATAATTTTTTATGCTATTAATATTTTTAATTTATTAATTAATTAATTTTTTTAAAGTAATTCATTTACTTTTATCTTTAATGACATTTATACAATTTTCATGTACTTTAACAGTAAACAATCTATAATTAAACAAAAATTATTTGAATAATATCATTTAATAGTTGTATATTAATAATTTATCAATCCCCCCTTCTTCATTGTTATTTAGTTTTCAAAATTTCCACATATAGTTCCGCTATAATAAACTGCTTATTGCTCTGTTTAAAAATCTTAGTACTTTTAATAGAAAAAAATATATTTAAGTAATTTTCTTTAAATTTTAGGATGTGATAGACACTTATTAGGATTGTACATGATATCAATGGAAGAAGGAATGGAAGTACCACAGCTATTTTTAGATTCATCGTGGATTAAAAGGTAGTTCTATTTTTCATTATAATAAAAAAATCACCATCTATATCAGTTTGTTTTGGTAAAAGATTATTTATGTTAAAGTGATTACATTTTATAAAACATTATTAATTCATGAAATTAAAATTAGTTTTTGATAAATTTACCATATCTAGAGCTAAAAGTATTTTCAAGTAATTTTGGAAAAGTATATTTAAAATTCAATTTGAAAATATTTTTATATTCCACCATAAATGTGAATTTTTTAAAAATTAAATATGAATGTAGCATTTTCAAACATATGTTTTCAATTTTTCTTTCTTTCTGTTAGTTTTCCTTCCCCCATCTTATAATTCCTATTGTGTTTTGATTTGCTTTTGATTCACTGAATGTACGGCTATTTCAGCTGCATCTTAATATATACATATTTTTTAGTGTTACAAACTAATAAATATAAAATAGATTTTGTATAACTTCTTAGTTTGTACAATTTAAAATAGGTCATTTCATAGCTATTGAAATGTACTGTCTTAACTCAGCCATAGGCTTCTCTTGCAAATGGCTATTCAATAAAATTCATGTTATGATTTAATGCTACATAATTTCATATAAATGAGTTACATAACATTTGTTATTTGTGCACTATTTTTTAAAATTCAAATTAGTTTGGATATAAGTAAGATTATGCATTAAATTATATTATGTACATATATTTATGAAAGGAATAAATAGAAAGCTATATGAAATTCAAAAGTGTGTTTAAAAGTATATAATCATATGTTGTTTTTGTTACTAATGCCACCTGATCAATGGTGTCAGATCAAGGCTTATGAAAAATAATAAGTTTATAATTTTGACCTCAACCTTTGAGCCCCGTGCTGGTGATAGTACATTTTGGCCCAATTCCACCTCAATTTTAGGGGGAATACCCAAGAAAGGTATGGGGTCTTTCACCTCTTCTCCTACCACCAACCTCTTGAGAGGACTTTTGGTTCAACCAATATTTACAATGCCCCATGTCGCACAGGCACTATGCATTTACAATACATTTTACCCTCCTCTGGAATTCGATCCCTCGCACAGCAAGCATTAACCACTATTCCATTTGGGCTGCATATGTTGTCGTTTCTATGGCCACTTGTCTCATGGTGTCAAATCGAGGCTCATGAAATTCATTGCGGCATAAGGCTAAGATGTATGCTTGTTGTTAGCCATATCTTTGAGTACCAAACAGGTGACAGCATGATTTGACTCGGTTACACCCCAATTTTGAGGGAAAACTCCCTGAAGGTGGTCAGGGGTCTTCCCCTTCCACCAACCTCATTAAAGGATTTGCGGATTGATGGCTATTTAGACTGCCCCAAGGCCACAAAGGAACTATACATTTACAAATATCCATAATTTCTCTGATATTCGAAACCCAAGCCCTATGGCACAGCAGTCAGCGTCACTAACCACTACCAGATAGGCAGAATAATCATACAATAATATTAAGCAATATTAAATAAAAAAGTGTTTTGTTACAGAAATTTCTTTTTATACTGAGGTATTCATGTGTTCATAAATGAAATATAAAAGCAATATCCTATTTAATTGTTGCAATATGATATAAATTATTGTTCATATATTTTAATATTTAAAAATATTATCAACAACTTACAATAAAAAATATTTACCTAGTGGAGGAAGTGGAAATTTCATTCTTTCTACAAGTTGTGTTGGATTTACTCCTTTGGGAGGATGTGTGATGCCTATGAAAGAGAATGGATATGGTTCATTTTATAATATCGAAGATAATAGGTATGTGGAAACTAAGCTATAATATTTATTTTAAGAACCCAATGTAAAATGCTTTTTTAAGTTATTCTTGATTATTTTAGTAAAGTAATGCATTAAAAATTCTCATTTATTTTTGAGCATTATTTCATAAAATAAATGATATGTTACTGTTAAAATGTGAAATCTGTTATTTCATAGAATAACTAGGTATTTCATGAAATAACTAGAAAAGTCAGTTAAAGTATATAAAATTATTGAGTTCTACGATTTAACTACGTATTCTATAGAATAACGATTGCCTGATCATTAAAGTATGAAATACGGCACTTGAAAGTTCTTTGAACCACTTATAACTGTTTTGCAATGATGGGTGTGTACGCTTAATTCCAGTGCTTTTAGATGTAGAATTTAGGTGGTGTATTATGTTAGCATTTTACATTTTGGACTATTAACAAATATTTTTGCAACCTGTTTTCAAGCAATGACTTCTGCGGGAATGGGAGACCAACCTGTAAATAAGAAAGATTTAATGCAAGAGAGAGATTTGAATCTTTATTAAATAAGCAAGGTATAAAGGAAAACAGTTCTGCACTTACTCATGAAAAATTAACTTTGATAGCAGAAGTAAAAAGTGCTAAAACAGCACAGAAAGAAGTACTATGTGATAATTGGTTACTCCAGCTCTATGATATTGTTGAAGTTCAAGGAGTAGAAAAGTTAATTGTGCCAGTAACAGATGCAAAACCTGATGTGATATTTTATTGCTCAAGAGACATGCTCTTTGATATTTTATAAGAAACACATGTTTGTATTGGACATGGTGGTAATAGTAAAAAGTTTGCTTGTTTCAAAAATAACATGCAATGCAATTCAAAGTTTCATCACAGCCATCATTGCTCTAATAAACAATGAAAAATGAAATAAAGGTATTTCATAAAGTTTAAATTAATATTCTCCAACATTTTTGTTTGAAAAAGTTTACACAATGTTTTTATGAAGCAACAGTTTTTCTTCCCTTGAATTTTTCTCTTTCATCATATATTTTTTTGATAATATTAAAATATAACTGCATTTCTGCAACATATCTTTTTGTTTAATCAATGTTAGGAGTATGAGCAATAATAAGTTATATCATCTGCTTTTCCTTATTTATCAATTAATCATCTACAATAGGAATAAAATGTATTTTTTGAATGATTTTAGCTGTTTATGTGATCAATTATTTTATAAAATAATCTTGAAATTGTTTAGTTTTCACTTTAACAGTCTATCCTTAGTTATTTCATAGAATAACTAGGTGAAGTATGAAATTTTTCATCTATTATATACTATTAACTGATTTGTCTAGTTATTTCATGAAATACCTAGTTATTCTATGAAATAACTGAATTATACACTTTAGCAGTAAAATATATATCAAAAACATTAAAAAAATTATATGCATTGAACAATTACTTTTATTTAAGCTATTTGTGGAGAATATTACATATAAGAAAAATTGCATGAATGTTAGGCTCCTTTTTGCATAGTTTTAAAGAATCTAATCCAAACTTATAACATCTCTTTATATAGAGTGCTCCTGTCTAGTTACTTATATCTATTTGAGTCAGTCTATTGTTTCCTGTATAAATTTTGTTTCTTATATTTACTGAAATAGCTAGTCCTTAGTGGCCCTTGTATCAAAATTCCTTGGAAACTCTTTTTTTCGGGAGCACCTTAATATTTTCTGATTTTTTTGCTTGCACATTTTGGGGGCCCCGTATCATTGATAACACTGATACAGCAGTAGCTACGCTCCTGCTTTTATTGCAATGATAAAGAGATTTTTCACTTTGCATATTAATTGAAATATTGTGCATGTATTGAATTTTGTCAATTTTAAGGGTATTACACCCAACATTTTTTTTTTTACATATTAGATACATTCCTTCAAAAACTGTGTGAAAAGCCTATATAAAAAGCTATGTTTGTATAATAAAAGAAGGATACATTCCCCATGTTATCAAAAAACCATGCATGTTGAAATCACAAATTTTATTTAATTCAAAACTCTGTAGAAAAGAGTATTGTCTAATTTTATATATATGCATGTATTTATTTATAACATTTTTACTTTTAAAAGCTCTAACACTTTTACATTTAAAACAATAACAAATTCTTACATATTTCAGTTAATAGCTTAAATAAAAGGAAGGCCACATACATATTGCTTCAAGAAAGGAGGACAACTTTAAAATTATCTCCAACATTATAATTTAATTATACTCATTGTCACTTGTTGATAATAACTGTATTTATGTATGGTGAAAGTGAAATGGAATTGCTGTTGCGGAAAAGATTTGTAACATCCTCTATGTTTGAAACTATTGAAGAGTTTTATATAGTAATATGAGACATTTTGAAAAGAAGAAATGCTTTTTGAAATATCTTACAGTATTAAAAATCAGTTATTCATTCATTTATTTATTGTTTTGGTTGCGGAAACCCAATTTTCCTTGGTACCCAATTAAATCAACCCTCAGATCCTGTTGGAGTTTCAGGGTGCATTCTTATTTTTGAGCTAATGTTTATACGAAAAAGGAGAAATAGTTATTTTAAAGTTTAAAGCCCTCAAAAAAAAAATTAAATCAGCAGTTTTTTAATAAATTCATCTCTCGTCCTTTCATGAAACAATCAATGATCCTACTTCATAATAGAATAAATCAATAATGTTAAAAAAAACCACACATCTAGATCATTGACCAAATTATTTCAAAACCACAGAAGGAAAATGAATGAGGTGTATATAATGAATATAAAAATGTTATCACAACATAAATTTATATTTATATTGAAGTCTTTGTCTTTTAAAAAGTTTTATTAGTTAATTAAGCTCTTAACATTAAGTGAATGCAATCTCATACAATGAAGTAAAGCATTATTTTTAGAAATAAAATTAAATTAATTTAAGGAGGGGCCTACAATTGTAAATTAGTTCAATTAAAAAATGTTACCAGGCAATTCACTATGAAAATTTTTAGACTTTTAAGAACTTTGTTTAAAATATTCATCATGTAATTATTTATTAATTATTTTTTATTTACATTTCAGATTTACATTTACTGTGTCTGCCTTCCATCGATGTCCTGAAACTAATGCAGCTAAATTTTTTCAACATGTTGAGCTGTCTTTAAAAAATATGAAGCATCTATTAGTATCAGCTAAACTTTGAATTTTATGCTTTTTTTTTCTTGGGGAAAAAATTTGTCTCGAATTCTTGCACATGTTACTCGAGCAGTAATATACATTGTCTTTGAACTACATGTTACTGTAAATATTAACTTTTTAAAATACTCCAGTAATAGTTCTTATTCAAATCATTGCTCAACAACTTATTAGAGTAGTAACTTTTATCAGCTTTGAACTACATATTTCAAGAAATATTTACATTGTGATATCTCTAATTCTCATTTTATACTGGATTTGTACAACCAGTTTCAGGAAGTAAAATTGTATTATGTGTAAATGGAATTACTGGTGATTTTACAATTGCATTATTTATTTTATTTATTATACTCATTTTATATTGTGCAAATCTGAACAAATATTGAGAATTCTGCAGATAATATATACTTAATATATTATAAAAACAAAATTCTACATAAGTTTTTTTTTTGAAAGATACACTTTTTGTATATAAGTGAGATAATAGTACAGGGTCCTTCTCTTGTAACCAGCATAATATTTAGACACAATTTTCTTTCTTGAGTAGTATGTTATTCTCAACAAGATTTGAAAATGAATTATTTTTGCTTTTAATATAAATTAATATGTTCATAGTTTACAATGCATATATCTGAGGGATTTTTTAATTAAATATTCTTTTTTCAAATTATTATCATAAATAGGTCATGTATTGTAATTATTAGTGTTAATGTGTGGTATAATAAATTTTTTAAATGTAGCGTGATTTGTCCGTCACATATTATAAACTTTAAAGAATAATTAATACTTAATTAAGAGCTTCATTAAGTACAGGTATTGTAAACTTTGAGCATGTTAAATAATATTAAAAGCAAAAATGATTATTATTCTGAATTTTTTTTAAAAAAAAATTCTAAAACTTACAGAAATATTGTATTTGTATATCATATTGTTATAAAGACGAAATGATTCTATTGCTTATACATTGCTGTTTGTTGTATAGACTGGTCAAATAATACTTAAAAATTCGACAAAAGTACTAATTTTTTAACTATAGAATTTCTTGTGTACAGTTAAGGGCTTCCATGCACTATTTTTATTAATATGTTTATTTATCATGAAATGTTCTTTGCACAATTTTTATATGTAAAATAAATAAGTGTACATATATATTCAATGATTTGTAAGTCATTTTAGTAAATAATATTTATAGTTCAGAATAACTTCTTTTTGTGAGCTCACTTAGTAGTTCAATTTTAAAGGCAATTGTTGATACTTTTGAAATATTTTATTCATTTAAAAAGTAATATATAGTTTGATGTTTTCTGAAGAGTGATTATTTGTGCTACTTCTGTGTTATTTATTAAAATTGTTCATGGAAGACAGTGGCATAATGTACATCCCCACATATATAACAGGGACTCAGGATTCTAGGGGACCGAAGCCTGCGCTATGGTATGGTTTTGCAAACCTTTGTAAGATCCGGCTTGAAGCCCAAAATCCATCTTTGCAGGGGGGCTCTAATATTCTCCATTATGCCACTGATGGAAGAAATATTTGTAACATTTTATAATAACTGAATTTACATGCAAACAGTTATATTTTTGTGCTAACAATTTTATATCTCAGTAATAATGTTGATAATTTGTATTTTCCTTAGTTCAATTTAAAAAAAATTCAATGAGTTTTTCAGCTCTGTGATACATGGGTTTTTCCTGTGTGTTGTCTTATTACTTAGTCTTAGGACGAAGATAAATAGATAGGAACAAGTCCAACTGAATTTTGAATCCTCAAAAATATATTTTGAGAATAAATGGAAGTATAAATGTTCTACTTCAAACAAAATATTAAATTATTTAGAAATTGTAGAAAAATAGCCCTGACATAGATCAAAATGAAGAAAATATTGAGAAATATACATGATGTATTAATATTTCAAATTTTCTCTCTCGTAACATTTGCTTTGCTCTCATAAATAATGACAATCAAATTTTAAGCATGTTATCAATTTCAAATGTTTTACTGTTGCTTTTATTGCACATAATTGAAAATCTATCACCTTATTTAGAAAATTAAAGATTATCTAAAAGGTCATAGTTAAAATTAAAAAAAAAAAAAATTGCAACTATACTTTTTTTAAAAATATTTTTTTTATTTCTGTTATTTGAGACAGCTAATCAGTTAATGGCAGCTATATAAAATTAAGATTAACAGTGTGATTTTGTGTGATATTTGTATGCCTACTTCCAAATTTGATTGTTATACAATTCACAATTTACTCATTGATTATAAAAATGCATGTGAAATTAAATATTTACTATATATATTTTTATGTTTACATTAATACTCACTAAATTATTCTACAGCGTAGGGATTATTGAGGGGTTTAGATTTTTGTCCTATTTTTATATATTTTATGAGATTATTTAAAATACTCATTTGGAGTAGGTGGTATAAAGGGTATGTTAACCATTTTTTTTTCCTCTGCTGTACAAGTTGATTTAATTTTTTAAGTTGTTTTATCAATGCAATTATATGTTGTTGTTGTTATTATTATTGGATATATTTTATGTTTTATTTTAATGAGGTTAATCTTAGGATTTTTTGGTTGTTCATCTGTATATATATTCTTTAGTATAAGTCTTATTTGAAGAAAAGATTCGTTCAGGTTTTTTTATTCAGTGGTACAACAGTACTCTTTGCTTTTTAAGTGACAATATTTTTAAATATAGGTATTGTTTTGATTTTATCCTACTATCTACTTTCATAATGAGTGATATCGAAAACTTTCTTTACTAATTGTTCATAGTCAAAACAATAAACTCATATACTAACTCTCTTTCACTCATATACTAACTAAAAAATGATTAATATATACTCACATACATTAATTTTGTTGCATTGTGTATTTATTTGAAACTGTGTAAATGGATACTTTTGGAATTGCGTGAATAATACTCACATAATTTATTAATGTATCTAGTTATATTAAAAGTAGATTATTGCTGCAGTTGGATCACTATATATTTAATTTTAACATTCAGAGTTATCAGGGAAATATATGTTTCACGTGTATTTTTTTGGTTAGCTAGGCACAACAATTAATCATCAGTTATTGCCTATTAACTCAGATGAAATATCACAATTAACAACATTTTAACCTTCATTCTCAATGTTTTTATTGCAGTGCGTTTATATAGTATACAGAAAGGGTCGACAGCCCTGTAGATTGATATTCATGATGCCTTGGAATATGAAATATTTGAAGTAGCTCAATTCTCATGGGGCAATGCATATAAAGTTAGGGAATAGAAAACAAGAATACAGATTTACAGTTTTATTATACGGTAATTATTCATCATTAAATGGGCAGGCCACATTGTCAGAATGGACGAAGACTGTACCACTGAAAAAGCCTTCAATGCCCAACCAATCAGCACATGAGAAAAGGCAGGCCAAATCTAAGATCTTTTTCTAGGCCATCAATCTATCTAATTTTAAAAACTAAAAATTGGCAAACACGAGCAGGAAGAAGGCTGGCCTGGAAAAGGCTTTTTGAGAAGGCCAATACCCACCTTGGGCTGTCAAACCTCTAAGAAGGAAGGAAGGAATTATGCATCATTTATTTTTTAACATAAACTGTAACTATTCCTTCAACTTATATACAAAATTAAAATTTTACATATATTATGTATCTTTTAAACATATTTAAAAAATAAACAACAGTAAACAAAATATTTATTAAAAATGGTTAAATAAAAAAAAAAAAATTTTTATACAAGTTTATCCCTGTACTGCCGTACTTCATATTTCAATATCAAGGGTATAATTTGTGACTTTCAATTTGGCACAATTCTAAATGTTGTTCAGTTGTTAAAAAACTTCTGTGTGGACTCAAAATATTTTTTTTCATTATGAGAAAAGAATTGTAGAATCAGACACAGAATACATGCAATTTTCTTTAAGCAATTAAATCTCTTTAGCAATGTGATATTCAATAATTTAAAATACTTGTCGATTTGTTATTAGAGTTATGTTCCAGATTTTTTTGTAATTCCTTAAATTTTGCTTTCCAAATTCAGTACATGTTAGTTGAATAAGCTCCATTTCAAAATTATCAACTTCCATCCTGTCAAGAATTGACAGATTTTTAGAGGGCCACTGAGAAGTGTCATATAGCAAGTGTTTTTTTGGTGGAATTTATACCTAACCTAACCTAAAATTTATACCATCTAACCTAAATGTAATGCTTTGTGTCCCTGCTTCGAAATACCTTAACAGAACTTATTTACTTTGTATTTAAAAGATTTCCCTAAGTAAATTGTCTTTTCAGTGTTATAAATGTCATTAAAATCTATCGATGTTATTAGTAATCATGAAAACATGAAGGACCTCAAAGAATTTATTTTAACTGGTTTATTCATTCACCTGGCATCCATTTACAGAGAGTCAAACCTGTGTTGATTTTTTACCATTTAAGTTCTCATAAAAACGTGGAACTTTTCTTTTTGTAAATTGAAGATATACACTACCTTTGTGACATGTGTTGTATTTTACAACTAAAACAGTATGGATAACTTGTTTCCTTTTCAAATGACAGTTGTTGTATTTATAAATTTATTTTTTTTTATTTATTCTAATTTATCTCTTGTTATACACTGATTGAAATATAAATTTCTTTATTGTTCAGTTACCTCATTATATGTATAAAATGTTGTGTTTTTTACTAATAAAATATTTAAAATGTTATAACTGGAATTATATATATATTTAAGGAAGCGAGTTTTTCATCAACGTGATTGTAACGAATGATTGTTTACGATATTAGACTTAGTTCTAGACAGGGACAAGGGTCATCACATAATAAAAGGGGCCCGTGGGTAGCCTAGTGGTTAAAGCATCGGACTCCAGACCGGAAGGCCTGGATTCGATGCCACCAAATAGCCTCAGAGTACACACGGAGTACGTACTCGTTAAATCAGGGGGTCCGAAAGTCTTGTGGGCCGAATCACGAGTGCAGGGCACTGGAGAATATTTTCCTCCCCTTCAGTTCCATGTTTAAATTGTGAAGGTGGAAATCGGTGGTGTCGCCATCTATCGTCCCTTTGGGAATTTCTCCGAGCTAAATCGTACTGTCACCTGCATGGTGCTCAAAGCTAAGACCAACGACAGGCGTACATCCAGCAGCTTGCCACGATGAATTTCGTGGGCTTCGATCTGACTACGTCAGACAGGCGGCATTAGAAACAACAACAACAGTCTTACCACTTTTGTCATTTGACATGCAGTTTGAAATTCCCTATTTTTCGGAGAGAATATGTACGGGAATAATATTTGACCACCTTAAAATTATCCGGATCATGATCTTCAAGTCGGAGTCGAGAACGAAACGAGACTCCCACCGAGGGTGAGGCCCTGGGCCCAGTTGGCCCATGCCTTAACACGTCCCCGCCCAACATATCAAATAAAATTGACAATATTGTAATTTGTGCAATGTTACTAAATGTCAATAACATCAGTGGAGTAGGGAGGGGGGGGTCTCTTCCCTCATAGACCCACAGAATTTTAATATTTATCATGGAGATTAAGCTAGGGATGGCGATTCTTTCCAAAAAAGATCGATTTTTAAATCGATTCACAAAAAAATCGAGTTCTAAAAGATCGATTTTTTTTTCCAAGTCTGCATTTACAATGTAAATATAAATCCATTTTATGAAAAACAAGAAAAATACTATAATAAACGATCTCTTATCAGTAAAATCAGGTGATTTTTTTTTAGTTCAGGGAATTCGACAATTACAATTATTTTTATTACCATATCAAAGTATCAGGTGAAAAAAAAGACATTTATTTTCTAAATGTATTTGTTACATTAAAAAGTTTAGAAAATAGATTATACAGCTTATAGTTCCCAGTGCTTAATATCTAAACTTTTTAAAAACAACAGTCTGTCAAGTCTACTGGGAATCCAAGTGGTTCCGCTCATCACTTGCGATGTTGCCGGCAGTCGAAAAAAGGCGCCAACAAGGAACAGATGATCCCACGATACTCATGTAGATCATGGCTATTGAGTGAACGTGATGATAAATAGAGGGTTTTGTTGCCAGTAAAGTATAAGATCATACTTCAGGTGCACAACTGCCTGCGATAAATAGTGTTTAAATTCTTCGTTTTTTATGGATTTTACCAAAACGGGAAAAAATCAAATGTCTATTTTCTAGAATGAAATATCGATTCAATGCTACATATAAATTTTAAAAAATCCATTTGTTTGGCCCGAGAAATCGATTTTTCGATTAATCGATCTCAAATCGCCATCCCTAGATTAAGCCTAAACGTTTTCATCTGTGTTCTTAAGATATAACTCACATTCGTATTAAAGAGGTCTGTGTAAGCCTCTGACGAGTGTTTGTCTAAATATTGGCTTTTTTACAAATAAAACCAACAAATGGTGGTTTGGTTGGCTAATCTGCAGTTTGTTTATCAATTTTAGGTTTATTTCCGCGAGTGATAGCTGTGTCTAATAAGACTGTTGTACACTCCATTCAAATAGATTTTTTAAATCATAACGTGGTGTTGTGTGAATAATTAGTGAATGAAATACCAACCAAGTTGCCTTTCAAACTGTATTTCATAATTATTAGACCGACAGATCTCTTGTGTTTCAAGAACAATGGCAATTCAAAACGCGGTCGTTCATTCTCACTAAATCAACTCGTTATAAAAGACTTCTTAGAGTCGTTGATTAATAATTTTTTAATATAGCACACGCAGGGACGTTTTAAGACTCTTTGAGGCCATGGGCCCAAGGAAACTTAAAGTGTTTTGAGGCCCTGGGCCCTATGCAAAAATACCTACCTGAGATATTTAAAAGTAGATAGTATATAGAATGCATTGTCACAAATACTCGTTCAAATGGTAATTTTAAACAAATAAATGTGCACGACTCACAATCTCAAAAACCTAGGCACAAACCAGCTTGACTTAAGACCACATTTCGGCTAAATAAGTTGAATGATTGTTTACGGTATTAGGTCTAGGCCTTGACATGGACAAAAGTCATCACATAATACTAGTCTTACCACTTTTGCCAGTTGATATGCTATTTGAAATTCCCTGTTTTTCGGAAAATATATACAGGGGAATAATATTTGACCATTTCAGGGTGTTGGGGATGCTATTATATATATATATATATATATATATTATGAATCCCCAACTCTTCAAGAGTTAGTTGGGGTAAGCTTCCTACCAGAACAACTCAACCTACCTCCCGCATAAGTACTTTGACTTCGGTGGACTTAAGGAGACCACGTGAACGAACGACGCACTGGCTCCTGATCGACGCTGAAACAGGACTCGTTTTGCCATGGCTTGAGGTACATACTGCTTTGCTGAATATTAACAATAAAATATAATATGATAAACGGCTGCACGTTGCATTTCTCCTGTCATTCTAAGAATTACTCCAATACATGATATATATATATATATATATCAGCTGGTTTTCCTCTCTAAAAATGTACACCATTGTAACACGAGGACTTTGAACCTCCAAAAATTAAATGCAAATCAATATAAGTTGAATTCGGAGGTTAAGTTCTGGTGCCACTAAAACCAGAATGACCACCATATAGAAACCACCATATAGATGGGCTGATACATATTGAATCTCTGCGTACAGATAAAAAAAATATTATAAAAATAAACATATCTATTAGTGATTCTTCAAGAGTAATTGTGCTCAAATAACAAAAACTTGAAAAACGAGAATGACAATCGCCAATCACTCTCCTCTTCGCCAAAAGTCAGCGTACACTTATAAAATATGTCTTTTAAAGACCTTTTATTGTGAGATAATCGCATCAATTTGTATTTTTTAAAAATAATTGTAAGCTTTTATGATTTATTTAGCATTTGAGATTTTGAATGCTTGTGTGATTCCGTGTCAGGTAATAGAAAAAAGAAAGAAATATCATTCTTCTTTCTTATCCCTCTGGTCTGAATCTGACCAGATCCATGGGCTGCGGTAGCCCAGTGGTAAAGGTATCGGATCATGACAAGCATGTCATGAGTTCGATCCCAGTGCTACTAAAGACTTGCCATGCAGGGCAGCGATGCACGTTAAATCTGTCGAGAGCTGAAACGTCCTCCCGTTGGTGTGGTAATTAGGAGAGGGGGTGCCAGGTCAGGTGTCGTCCAAGTCATTTGACCATGGTTCAAAATTACGTGGTCCGTCGTTAAAAGCCCTCACGTGTAGCTGAACAGTGCGACGTTAATATTCACTCACTGACCAGATCTATGAGTTTGATCACCCTTAAAAATTCCAAAACCAAAATAGGCCTCTTCAAAAAGGTCCTCTCGTACCAAGTCAACACAATCAAGTAAATGTTGCGGTGTACCTCTGCATCATTACACTTAGTGCAAATTGGAAAAGTCTTGACAACATAAGAGAATCTGAGGGACTTGAAACGCCCCGTAGACAGATCATCATAGATATTTAGAAAGAAATCTCTTTGATCAACCACTGAAACTGTTAATAGGAGACATTCATCGATTCAAAAAGATCCTGAACTACAAACCAACTAGACCAGGGGTTCTCAACCTTTTCCCTATCCGGCCACATACTAATGACAGATATTTCATGTGGGCCGCAACAAAAACACTAAGACCAAAGTCACATATGACAAAACAAAATTAATCAAAATATTAAAACTCGTCTTTTGAAATAAAATCCAAAATTTTGGATTTGTTTTTAATACTATATTAACCTTTCTATATCAAACGCACACTAAAAGTATTTACTTTTATAAGTCTTTTACTGAGTTATGGGTGTTGTTTCGAGATTTCCTTTCATCCTTGAACAAGCCTCTTGTTTACGTTCTACCCATCAAAAAAAAGCAAATAGATTTGATAGATCTAATTGCTAGATTGATAGAACTTTCCGTTAAATTTTTAGTACATTTTTCTTAAATACTTGAATTTTAGTGCAACGGGAAATAACCGGGCCACTCAAAAAAGGCCCGTGGGCCGCAGGTTGAGAATTACAGAACTAGACTTTTAATTTTAATGTCCACGCCAAGACTCCACAGCCCGTTTATACTATCGCTTTGAGAATCCTGCTTTGTAATATAAATATAAAAATAAATCCAAGACTAACAGTTTCACAAACAGTTGGAAAGTGTTGCTGAAAGATTAAAAAAAGCCGAGTTTGCTTACAATTCGAAAGATAACTGAAAAAAAGCATGACTATTATGGTCGATTTGCGCAGAAATAGCTATTCATCTCTCGAGTGAATAGAGAGCTAAGAAGAATGGCCTTTTTTTTCCTTCAAAGAACACCTAAATAAGACATGATTTTTGGGGAAAAGGTAATATATTTACCTGAAAGTAACTTTGCATCTTTGGATGGAAATATGTCTGGAAGACACCTAGTACAGAGCTAAAGAAAAATAATCTTTTTCCAACTGTCAAGCATGCAGGAGAAGGCTTTATGGTTTTAGGTTTTTATAATATGGTTTAGGAAACAGTGGGAATAGTAATCTAGAGTTGATTGAATGAACAATGAACAAAATCGATTACTTGAATATATAAAAGAGAAATCTCAATGAAAGTGCCGAGAAAATTGGGGTGAGTGATGATTTTTACTTTTAGCAAGACAACGACCTCCAAGCACACGTCGTACATTGTAAGGCGGTGTTTCTCAAACTGTGGGGCGCGCCCCCCCTAGGGGGAGCGATAACTCTGCGACTGCATAATGTATTTTATAATTAATTTAACAATACTAAGTTAAGAAAAAATTTAATAATTACCAGTGACCCCATTGGCTTTTCACATTTAATTATATACAAAAATTAAAACTTATCTTGATAATTTTTTTTTGTACTGCTTATAATTCCTTAACTGCCGATTAAAAGTTGCGCGATTCACTCCCCAATACCACCGTTTTCCTTATGTGATGTATTGGGGGAAGAAAAGGAAAATCCTCTGATATAAGTAAATCCTTCATAACCCCTATTGAAGTCCTTTTATTGCATTCCAAAGCCTTCGGAATAATTTTATGGATAGCAATGCACAGAAAAAAATCGTGCTTCGGAAAGACGTATATATACGTCCGGGGAATTTAACGCATAGGTTAAGTAAGACGTATATATACGCTAGTGGCATCTAAGAGGATAAAGTCGTATTGTAGTTTTAGCTTCAAAGTATAGTATTATCGAATTCAATGTTTGTTATTTGTGTGTAAGGGGGCGATGAAAATTATGATAGAGAATATTGAGTAGCAAATGTTGAAAGTTTGAGAAGCACTGTTGTAAGGTCATGGTCAGGGCTGGTTTTAATCTCTTTGACGACCTAGACACTTCAAATTGTTACGCCACTCCCATACTATTTCCAGAGAATCCTTCTCCATCAGTCCTTACCTCGCCAGTTTGGTTCGAGGTAATTCTTAGTTCTTTGGTTCTTTTTTCCCTTTTTGTGTTTTTGTTCTTTGTAGAGTCTTTCCATTATCCACTTCTTATGGACCTGCCGTGCCACAGACTGGCAACCGCCAGCCATAAGGAAAGCATAGTGGCATGGTTTGGCCACTCTCTTGCTCCTTTCTTACCTTACAGCATCACGAACCATCCACCCTTTTGTAAATTAGTGCAGTAAATTAATGAAATCGTTTGCAATTGCAGTATATAGTTTACATTATGTATTGTAACGTCGTCGGTAGTTCGTACACAAAAAAAATTTGTTACAGCCTCATTTTAAAAAATTTAAATAGAATTTAATAGCTTCAAAAAATATTCATTAAATAGGCCAAAGCCGGGCAGACAGTTTTTTTCACTCGAGGTCAATCCCTAGCTTTTCCGGGCTCCAGTTTACTCCATGGCTCTATCTCTCCAAGTTTCTCCTCTCTCCGTTCGTTCCAGTCTTTTTCAAGTCTCCTTCTCGTCCGTCCGTCTTTTTTTCTTCCTCTCAAAATTCACCCCTTTTAAACACCAGGGGCGGGTCCACCACACGCCCCTCGTTTTCCTCATTGGCAGGTCAAAAAAGAAAAGGGTCTGCCCTCGTCTTCCTCATTGGCAGGTCAAAGAAAAGGTCTGCCCTCGTCCCCGGGCCACCTTCGTCTCTCATTTACGCGGCAAACACAAACACATTACCCGTCCGTCTGGAATCCAAGGGCGCCATAACTCACATCTATTCATCTCACACCTGGGCCTCACAGCCCCACTCTCAATGCATCGACTTGCATACAGACCTCGCTTATTCAAGACTTTCATAAATGAATGCCTATTGACACCGGCATTCCTTAGCCATTGTAGATTCCAGACCAGATGTCTGCGCTTGTCTGAGGCCAGACAACAAACAATGACCCCATGGCCACCTGCACCTGTCATCCAACATCTGTTTGGGGATGAATGGATAGGGTGATTTCAGATGAATTGACAGGGTGGGGTTCACATCAATCGAAGACGTTACAGTATGAACTGTTTTCAAATTGTCAATTATCTTCTTTTTTATCGCTTTACTATCTTCGTAGCGGTGGTACGTTTGCTGTAATTTTAATTTTTTCTATTTTTTCGCCCTCCAATTTTTCACGCCCTTAATCTTTAGCGCCCTGGGCACACGCCGAGCGTGCTTAACCCTAAAAAAAGGCCCTGGTTATGATTGTTCTATAATGTGTCGAACCAACTCCTTAAGCAACTCTAGTCTCCAGACCTAAACTCAATAGATCATTAGTGAGGTTTACGCGGTCGAAGAATCGGGAAGGAGTACGTAATAACATCCAAAGAAATGCTTAAAGAGACATCCTAACTCAGTGATTCCCAAAGTGGTCTATATCGATACTTAGGGGTCTATGACGACCTGCAAGGGGTCCACGTTAGAGAAAAAATAATCTGGAAAACCACGAGGTGTAAATGGGGTTTTCGATAGATTAAACCAGATCGGGACTTTAATTTTAAAAGAAAATTTAGTCAAGTGGAAACCAGATTTATTTACTAAATTTAATGAGGTTCATTTGCTTTACAAAGCGACAGCATAAATTTTATAAAAAGGACCACCATTTCAGTGTTTCTTGCCAGAATTAAGCTAAAGGAGTATAATATTGGACGTCGCGAATTTGCCCACTTTCTCAATTAGCCACAGACAATCTGCCAGGAAAATGACGTTTTAACCAGAAATCAACTTTTAAGTGACCTTTATTCAGATATTTAAACTAGGTCTCAGAATGCTTTGACTATGGTAATACGACAGTAAACAATGAATTGGTCGCATTGAAAAAATATAAAGAAGTCAGATTACAAGAGGAACTTATCGGAATAGCCTTAACGAAGATCTTAAAGTTTAGAAACGGATGTCACACACACAATAACTTTGGCTAGAAAAAGATATGCGTTATTTATCCCGAATTATGAAACATTTTGAGGTGGTCTTTAATAGTGTTTTTCATAAAGAAAAGGAGTTTCAGCGCGGTTGCCAATCTCCAAAACAAAAACAGAAAGAAAAAAAGAAAGAAAGAAAAAAAAACACACCGAAAGATTGGACACTACTAACCGAGGAGATTTAGGATGAAATCTGACAAGATTTATGCCAAATGTTGAGCATTTGTTACTGAAGCACCAGGTTCATCTTACTCTTCAAAAGCATGTGTTTATTCCTCGGTTTTTTTTATGTAACAGTTATTTTATGTATTAATTTAATTTCAATTTAATTAATTAACATGTAAAACTTCAATTTTATATACTATTCTAATCACTACAGTTTGAAGTATAAAACTTTAAAAGTAGCCCTATACCAGCTGTCAAAAAGACATTTAAGTTAATAAATTATTATGAAAGTAGGGGTCTACCCTAAACTGAAAACATGGTAAGGGTATGACAAAAACAGTTTGAGAACTTCTGTCCTAACTAGTTTAATCCATCACAAAAATTTTAAAGAGAGAGAGTTGAATTCTCAATCACAACAATACCTGTGTTTAGTGGGTATTTCCCCACTGTGCGCAGGTTGCCAAAGTAACGGACTCGTGGCTGGCGTGTCATGAGTTCAAGCCTAGTACCGCCGTGCAGAGGGGAACAGATGCATGTTCAATATATCGAGGCTCAAACGTCCTCCCATTGGTGTTATGTGGAAATTAGGAGAGGGTGCCATCTCAGGTAATGTCCTGTTCGTTTGATAATGGTTCAAAATTGCGAGGTTCGTCTCTAATAGCCATCGTGTAGCAGAATAGTGTGATATTAATACGATATTTACTCACTCACTTACCAGCTGTACGCAGGCTTTTGATATTCACGATTTATATCGTTCTTAAGTAATGAATATTTGTATTTTGTGTAAAGGTCATATGATTGTTTTTTGTACTCTTCCGAATTTACGAAGCTAGAAGAATCAATAAAAATTGTATTAATTCAGAAAGATTGCATTTACTTGTGACGGGGCTTTATCGGAATTACTTCTATTAATCCTCTTGGGATTTCTTTGGAGCCAGAATGGCAATTCTTTCCAACCAATCCAAGAAGAGAGCGTGGTTATGCAGATTAGGAATCATATACATTGGAACATTAGTATTCGCGATTGGCACTAAGTAGCGCTAAGTAAGCTAAGTGAAGTGGGGTAAAATTCTAGGAGAAGAGTGATAGTGTATTCTGTGAGTTCGGTGAGTCGGTCTAAAGGTGCCAGTGAAGTAAAGCAAAAGTGGGTCCGAGACCAGAAGAGTATTGCCTTCGCCAGAGCAGGTCAGATTGAAGGATAAATTGATGATTTACGGACCGTAGCTGTTCGCCAAGGAAATAGCAGTAAGCTTGTTTGTTTAAGCTTTAAGAATAGAGCGGATACTATTAATATAGGAATTAATCTATAAAGACAGATTCGGTGGTTAATTGCGCTATTTATCAGAAATACGGTTTGCGTCGCATCACTCCTGATCATAAGCCTCTTAGACTGTTGTTGTTTTTATTGTATATAAATTAGGATCATAATAAATTTCTTTTATTATGGCAGAGTTTAGTGGTTCATCTTTCGTTCCCTCAGACATAGGTCGTGTGGATGGTGAGGAGAGGATATCCCCAACCCAAAGGAGATATCACATACTTAGTAATCGTTGCACGAATTTGGAAGAGGATCGTTTGAATGAAGACTTTCGGCGGTAAGTGTAGTTGAGCAAAAGCTTATTAACTTAACCAAATTTTTTCTAATATTACCTCCCTTTTTTATTATGTCTTAAAGGCTAATTGCAGATTTTACTAAAAAGGTTAAGAATTCGAGTCTCTTGATTTCACGAAGAGTCAAATCCTCATGGATCCTCATTTGACGGAATAATAAGGAATGTTATTTTTTTTAGATGTACAAGATTATATTACATTCGGATGGTTTGTTAGTTTTCTCTTTGTAAGAAAATTTCAGGCTACCTGATTTCACTCGTTTCAAAGGTCCATTAAGGTATCCGACTACGTTCGGAACCGTGATTTTAAAAAAAGTCATAAATGGATTATTTTTAGGATATTTAGTGTCACTTAGAATAGAATACATGAGTAAAATTGCTTTAAGGACATTTTAACAAATTTTTTTTTTATTTAAATACAATATTTTGGCAAAAAATTAACTTAGAATAACCTTTTTTCAAAATGTTCTCTTTTTATAAAAAATGCTTCTAAAATAATAATATTTCTCACGCGCTTATATAAAGTAAAGACTTCTCCAGAGAGTGTGAACTAGGATTTTTGAAAAATTCACATTATTTTCAGTGTTACAACCCATTGAAATAATTATCGGCGTTTTTTTCTTAAAATTTCTCCCCTCTGTTGTCGTAAAACATGGATAAACCCACTTTTAAGTTATATATTTCAAAAATTCTAGTTGAGCCTCTGTACAGAGGTCTGAGCTATAGACAGGCAAAATATTATTCTAATAGAAGCATTTTTCACAAAAGGAGAATATTTTGAAAATGGGTCATTCTTTGTTCATTTTTCATCAAAATATTGTACTTAAATAATTTTTTATTGTAATACTATTCTTAAAACAATTTTATATACATTTTCTAATCTAAGTGACCCTAAATATCATTAATATTATCCATTTATGCGCTTTTGCAAAATCACTGGTCCGAACGTAGTCGGATACCTTAAACATAGAATTATTGCCACAACATAAGATAAACAACACCTTAGCCGCCACTCGTGCTTGATTTCTTAAATAACATTGCACTCTAACGCCGCGTGAAGGTTATAGGGGATAGATCTTGCAATTTTGTTCCTTGTTCAAGTGATGAGAACGACCTATTAGCTGGTACTACACTGTCAGGAACGTCTTAAGGCCCAGAGTCTCACCCTCAGTACAGGCTTCGTGTTGTTCTCGACTCATTTTTAATAAGATCGTTATCCGACTAATTTTTAATGGTCGAATATTTTTCCCGTACATATTCTCCGAAAAACAGGGAATTCCAAACTGCACGTCAGCTGGTAAAAGTGGCAAGACTGTTATCATGGGATGATCGTTGACAGTGTCTAGGCCAGCGATACTCAACATGCGGCCCACCGAGCTTCTTTAAGTAGCCCGGTCATGACCCATTGATCTGAAAAATTCTGTTATTTAAGAACATTGTATTAAAAATTTGATGGGAAATTCACTGTCAAGAAAACAAATATATCAATTTTGCTTTTTTCTATCGGTGTCACACGGGTACGAATTGGAATTCTTTTTCTATTTGGAACGGTTACAGTTAGTGATAAAAGACTACAGTGGATTAGTGATAATTTTATGGGTGGAACTAATTTTTAACTATACTTCATGTCTTGCAAGCGAAGAATATTCGAAGAAAATGCATCGCTTCAAGACGATTGGGAGGTTGACTGTTTTGAAGTGAAAAACAAACATGGATCAGTAATTATTTGATTTGTCACGAAAGTGATGTATTTAAAAAAATACAAATAAGCAGGAATCATTCAATGACACTTTTCTTCAAAGATCTCTTTCAAGAGGTTATAAATAGGCTTTTTTGAATAATCTTTGCAACAGCAACAAAGTGTTTTCTCAGTGGTAATATCACAGTGGTAACAAAGACACATCCTATTAAGTTTGTTATACTATTGGTAATTATATGAAACCGTTTACTGATGCAGACATTGTGAAGGAGTGTTTCTTAAATGCTTCTAATTTAGTGCTTGAGATAAAAATGAAAAACAATAATTAAAAAAGCAAAACAGGAGTTGTAATATTTTGATCAATTTTCTACATTTTAAATTTCCATTGCTATCTTAGTCTTAGAACATCCTCCCTCTCCCCCATTTATCCTCATGTTGCGGCCCGCGTGAAATAGCTGACATATGTATGCGGCCCAGCAGAAAAAAAGATTGAGTACCCCTGGTCTAGGCCTAGGCCTAATAGTCTAAACAACCATTCAACTGATTTAGTCGAAATGCTGCCATCGGTCGAGTCGGTTTGTCCGTAGGGTTGGGGGATTGAGTCATGCACATTTCTTAGTTTCAAATTGCTGTTTGTACGAGTATTTGACAATTCACGCTACATACTGTCTCTTTTTAAACCACAGGTAGGGGCTACTTTTGCATAGGGGCCCAGCGCCTCAAAAGTCTTAAGATATCTCTGGGCCTGGGGCCTCAAAAAGTCTTAAGACGTCTCTGTATACTCTCCGAGCTTCCACACCAGGCCAACGGGAAAACATTAAGCCATGACAGATTTATTCCTTCTACACGGTGGATCTTCAGTGTGTTGCAGGATTAGAATTAGCTCCTGCCTGACCACTTGGCTAACATGGTAAATCCGCATCCCTAGAACTGAACGCGAGTCAGACAGATTTATAGGGAATCATCTGCCTTTACAACAGGTTTTAGTATCATCAGGAGTCAAAACAAGCTGGTTGACTGAAAAATGCCTCCCAAGAGTTCCATATCACAGTGCCGGTTTATCCATTGGGTGCCCAGGGGCCCGGATAAGCTGGACTTAAGCAGATTTTCTGCTTATAAATTTCGATCCGCCATGGCCAAGGGCCTGTAGAACTTCTGCGCTCATCAGCCGAAATGAGTTGAAGGTGACTGCCTACCTTGAAGATGTCATTTTTCGTCTACATAAGGAATTTTTTTTTTATTGCAAAATCTTATAGTTTGAACATTTTCTTTCCAAAACAGTTTTTCTTTTTCCCTTTACGCGAAATAGAAATAAAAAGTTATAGGGATTTTATAAAACATCACTCTATGCAAAAGGGCAGTAAGATAAAACTTTAAATGAGTTTTTCTCAAAATTATGTTTTCGAAAGAACCTTTACCAGATACATGATATCTTAAGAACTAAACCAGATCACGTTTTGTAATTTTGTGGGAATGTTTATTGTACTACTTTTCATAAAGTGAACCATAAGTTTTGTTGTAGGTTAAATATTTATTCATTTAGGGTAGTTTTTATGAAGAAAAAACTTTAAAAATATTAAAATTTTCATATTATTATGTATAATTGTCTGTAGTTTTTTTTTTTTTTTTATATTTTAATATTTCTCTTCGATTTTGGTTCATTTTGAAGAGCACCATAATATGTATGTTGTGGTGTATAAAGAAAATTATAATTGTATTAGAAATTTTTATTAGTAGTACCCCTCTTAAATTTTTTCAAAACTAAAAAAAAAAGAAACCTTGGTTTATTTTTGTGAGTTCCCTTTGGTAAATACAAACTATCAATAAGATTAGAAATAGCTGGAGCGCATCAAAAAATCCCAAATCGGTGACAGTGAAGATAAGCGCGCAACAGATTTTTATTGAAGTCGAAAAGTTTATAAATTCGGTTCCGAGAAGATGAAAGCGTTTTCTTGCATTATTGACTTCTCGAGAACTTATCTATAGCGTGCATTCATTTCGTTATCCCCGATCGCTTTCAACTTGTCTCCGATGCGATGTATGATTTATATTATACATCGGCGCTCTCTCTTATCTATACTTTTTTATGGGTTACCATATTTGGCAAAGTTATTGCTCTTTTTTGAATTTATTTTCTGTGTCAAATTTATTCGAATTTGAACAGTTTTTATAATAGAAATGATGATACTAAAATAAGATTTGCAACGGATGGGAAATATGAAATCTTAAATTGAAGTAAAATAAAAGATTTTCGAATTTTAACTAAATCTTCAATTTATTTACACCAAAAAAAGAAAATAAAAGAAAAAATGCAACTCTGACTGGATTTTTTTAGAGCTTCATATTTTATCTGAGGCTGTTATATTCGAGTGAGATATAATTGCCTCCGTGTAGCTTTGAAATATGAAATATAACGTTAATAACCAATCAATCGATTAATTCGATTAATTAAAAAATACGTACCAACTTAAATGAATTCATATAGCAAAACTTCAAAATGTTCGATCAATTAAAAGTCCTTTTTTAATTGCCCTTTTGATTTTCAACATAATAAATTTTTAATTTTATATTTTAAAAAGTATTTTAAAATATATATCGTTGCCACATGAAAAATTAATACAAATACAAGATGAAAAGGTATTTAGAGAGTTTTTAAATACATAAACGTTTCAGTACATAAACATTTAATTGTTTTTAGTATTTCGAATAATAAATTATAAAGCAAACTAAAATTAAAATATTAATAGAATTCCTTGAATCGAATTATAGCCGCCATTTTCAACATTCATTTTGTTGCAAACGATTTTTTTTAAAAAAAGTAATCACGTTGAACTAATTATTTTCGTTATATTATTTTGATATAATAATCATATTTTTTATTGCTTTTTTCATTACAAGCTTGACAAAGAATTTTACTAGTCTCAGTATATTGTATTTAAATGATAATATCAAAAATATTATATTAATAAACATTCAATACAGGTATAATAAACACATTCTTCACATTGTGAAATTATGCTTATTATTTTCTAATTTTTGTCACATGTACATATATAATTTTTAAAAATTTATTCGAATTACTTTGTGCAGAATATTTCAAAATTTATTTTTTTAATAAAACATTATAGAAACTCTGTTGATAGCGAGTGGATTCTAATTTGGAACAGTATAAATAATATTTTACAAAGTATATAAATAACTTATTTTTTATTTATTTTTAGAAATATCTTAAAAAATAATAAAATATTATCAAGCAAAAAATTATGAAGCAAATTTTTGGCTTCGAAAGTGCTTTCTAATAAATAAAAGCAAATATTTTATTTTTTGAAGAAAAAAAAAAGTTTTTTAGAAACTAAGTTCTTTTGAGACATAATTTAACTCTTAAATCAGCGTAAGATTTTATGCGCTGTGCAATTATATACTAATTTTTTTAAGTTTATAAAAAGTCTGGTAATAAGATTTTTCACAAACATTTTGAATCACTATAAAATTTTTAAAACTAAATTAAGATGTAAAGTAACCAAATTTATAAAACAATTGATATCGAAATTATTTGCAATTTCCTCAAGCTTAATACTTTCATTTGAAATAGGAGAAGTACATATAAAAATACAATATCTGTACAACTTCAATCTAAAAGTAATGGAAGATTACTTCCTCTTATTTAAAAATAAATTTAATCAGAATTGGCTAAAAATATTAATGTATGGAGATTTATAAATATACTTTCCAATTATTAATAAACCACGTGATTTTCTTGGAAAATCTTAAAAATAGTTTTAAAAAGTTTAATCTTTTCTTTTTTAGTGAAAATTCTTTTCATCCTTTTTTACGGATCAAAGAATGAATGAACATTTTACAACACAGAGTTCTTGCGTAATATGGAACAATTCTGGTAACCCTAATTGACACAGCCAAACTCTTCGTTCAATCGCTATATATCTAAAAATTTTTACACTGAAACAATTACTAGAGAAATGTGTATCGGTTTTAATGGAACTTTATAATGTTTCTGTTAATAACAGTGTTTGTCTTGCTACCTAATTTCTTTTTAGTTATAAAAGGTAAGTGACATAATTTTCATACAATTGAACCTTTGGCGAACCTATTATCTTGGAAAAATTCGTCGGTTTGTTTATGTTAAGATAACATCAAATCATGCCGTTGATATCAAGTTCATTTTGGATGTCTTTGCTTTATTTAAACATGTTTTAACGGATTTTTATTTAAATAACATGCATTTAATCATATCAGTTGAATTTCGCATAAAGAAAGTGTGAAATAAGTAAATAAACGCGTGTGTAATGTTTTAATACTTTATATTATATTATTAACACACAAATTAATTGCAGTTGAAGATATTATTCTTTGCAATACCCATTGCATAATGGAATATAAATAATTTAATCAGATTAGTTTGATTTTTTTTAGTTTATTAATACTCGATTTAACTACTTATTTAAGGTGACTGACTATGTTGAGTATGTATAATTGTTTTGAGATATTTAATGCCTGTTTAATTAGAATATGCATATAAAATAATTTTAAGAATGTTATTACAAGAAAAAAAATTATTTAAAGAAATTGTTTGGAAAAAAGAATTAAGACAAAATGACATTGTTTCAAACCATTCTCCTTTGATGGAAAATTTTTCTATATAATAATATTTGGCCTGTATATTCTGTACAGACCCTGTACAGACCCTGACTAGGATTTTGTACAGACCCTGAATTAGGATTTCTGTGCAGAGCCTGAACTAGGGTTTTTGAAATATATAAAAGGGATGGATTTATTCATAACTTAATAGGACTCGGTACTCTTCGAACATTTTTTTTTTATTTTTACGTATTTAAAAATTATATTTTATAATTTCATGTAATGTTTTTATTCTAAAAAATGACACGATATGAAATTTTGCAAATATTATTCACACAATTTTAAAAATTAAAATGTTTTTAAGAAACTTTGGAAGATTTTTAAATTTTACTCCTTCTGGAGTTATTAATTATTTTTACCTGAAATTTTTTGTAATGTTCTTAGGGTTGTCTTAAACAACTTCAGGGGGCAATTTTGAAATAACTTATTATGGTAATTAGTTATGGTGAAATACAAATAAAAGGTTGATATGTGTGTGTGTGGGAATGCTAAAATTCAAAGAAAAAGGTAATATCTCCTACATTTTAATTTTTCTTAAAGAAAAGTATTCAGTTTACGCCAAAATGGACCCCTAATTTTGTTAAAAACATTATATATAACTGTCAGGAAAAAAATGGAAGCGATTGGTAAATAGTTGTGGAAGAAGTAACTTTTTTAATGCACTATTCTATCGAAAACACAAACTGAGAAAAACCAATTTAAAGTTTATAATTCGGAAAAAATAATTATAATAACTTTAAATAAACTTAGAATACCAGTTTAAGATTAAGCTACATATTTTTCTTTAAAATAATTGCATTTTCATATTATCTGAAATCATACTTTTTTATATAAATGATCAATTTTTAGAGAATATTAATTGCACAAGAAAATTCAAGGAAAATATTAAACAAAATTTTTTTTTCTGTCACAACAAAAATTTTAGTTTTTACTTCACATAATATTTAAATATTATATTTGAATGAAAAACATAGGATGAAAAAGAACGGAAATTATTATTGTAAAATGCCTTGATTCAAAATTTTTACATGCACACGTTTCACATTTCGGGGGAAGGGGGTGTCCCCGGGCCCGGACCCCTTCCCCAATGCCCTTGATTTTTTTCAATTGATTATTTCCTATGTATATAGTGCCTAAAATTTAATTATTGGTTGTTAATGATTAATTTCATTAATTAATGCTAATCATTCATTCAATAATTAATTTTTTTCTGTTTTTTGTTCCCGAAAATACACAAAATCAAAAGAATATGTTAGGCGGCAGATTGGAGCATGATACGAGAATAGTGGACTTTCGACCCTGGCTCCCCCCCCTGAAAAATTCCTGTGTGGGCTACTTAAAAATACATTATTGTAATGCCTCAGAAATATCATGCTTTATATCTAACGCCTTCCTTTCTTATAGTTATTATTTCTTTTTTTAAAATAGAATTTTTTATCAAAAAGCTTTTTTTTAATTTAAAAAGGAGGTGTGGTCGAACTGCGTAATTTTTGTTTGTTTACATTCTTCATTTGAAATTTTTTTTCCAACTTCTAATTTTCCGACATACAAAAGTGATACATCAATTGAAAGATAATAATGTAAAGAATATGACTAAATAAAAATAAAACGGTATTTTGGTTATTTTGGGGAACCGCGAGGCCTCTTGGTGTATCAGAGAAGATAAATTTTAATAAGAAACACCGGCTGCTATTTCTGTTGATCGTAACACTGAAAATAATGTAGATTTTTCGAAAATCCATGTTCGAGCTCTGTATAGAAGTCCTAGCTATTTAAAAGCAAATCATAGAAGCATTTTCCGTAAAAGAGAAATGTTCTGTAAATAAATAAATAGCTTTTAAATAATTTTTCTTGTAATAAAGCAACTTTATATGGATATTGTAATTCAACTGACATTAAATATCAAAACAGTTATACGTTTATATGCTTTTGCAAAATCGCGATTCCAAACATAGACTCATTAAATCGAATTCACACATACATCTAAATTTTTTATATTTAGATCAAAAATTTTCATTGATCAATGAGTATGGTTTTAAATGTTACGTATATGCTTCTTAAATGAATTTTTGATACATTAAATATTTAAATTCGTTTAATATTAAACTTTAAAAATCATTTTTTTTTGTAGCAATAAGAAACTTTCAGCGCTAGCAATTTTTAATTAAAAATAAAATTGCGAAAAGGTTTATCTTTATGTAAATGAAGCCCATAAATTGTATAGTTTTTCCATTTATTTAAAAATTTAGTTATGGAGTTTTGCTTACAATTTATAAATAGTTATTTCTGTTCGTAGATAAATATAAAGTAATTGTTTAGTATGATTTTAATTCTTTTCGGTGGGAGGGCGATGGGGTACAAAAATTTCGTTCGTTTTTCAAAGATACTAATTGTTTCATTTTTAATAAAAGTAACATAAAAGAAAAGTTGTGATTTTAATATAACATTTGCATATTATATTCCTTTTTGGAATAATTTATTTTGCGTTTTACTTTATGAAAACAGTATTTATGAAATCTTAGAAATTCTATGTATAAAAATGCATTCGACTTTTAAAGAATTTCAAAAGTTTAAAAAATGTTACGTGGAATTTTTTTTTTTAATGAAATATCTTAGAAATGAATTTTTTAGACTTTTTCTAAATGATATAAATTTATTTAATTTTTTATCAATTAAATTCTAAATTGTATACATTTATTATAATTAATTATAATCTTTAAAAAATGCAATATGTACTGGACACGGCTTGAAGATTTTCAGGAATATCATTTCCTAATTTATATTCCTTAACCCGGTGGAAAGCGCGCACTCGATACTAACGTTAGTGGTCGCGCGGGGTGACGGAGTCACCCCAATCCTTTTTTCATAATTATTTTTATTGTACACCATAAAAATCGTAACTCCAGGAGAAAATTTAATTAACAGAAAGTATATAAAAATCCTTTTTTGGAGTTTTTTCATTTTTTTTTTTTTTTTTGATAAATTTGAGAAAAAAATTGGATTAAACAACTAAAATGTTTCAAAAGCGTTTGTGGTTTGTGTTTTAATAAAGGAATCACAAACACTTTTCACTAACTTTACAGAGATAAAATCTACAGAAAAAATTGTCCAATTTTGTTCAAGTTATTATATAGTTTTATTGTCCTTTGACGATCGACAAACATGTGTTGACATTTTTCTTGCTTGGTTTTGACAAGGTGAAGTGTGTCTTGTGGTACACTTGCGGCTTCATATCTTGATGGAGTTTTTTTAGGTAGCATTTGAAAATTTTCCTTTCTACTCAAACGTTTCATGTTCATTGCTTTTCTCAAATTTACTTTATCTATTATGATTAATATCCATTATTTCATCAGGTTCTTCTCTTGCTCGATCAGTTTCAACTTCATCCATTAGAGATCCCGATTGTCCCTTTTTTTTTTTTTATATTCCTTTATATTCATAAATCATAATGAGTCATACAATACAGCAATCAAAACCATTTTGTTCAGAGGGAAAAAATGTAGCGTGTGTGTTCATAGAAAATATGTTAGAACAAAAGTGGTCACGCGGAGAACTCAGTCATCCCAAATACCTTAATATTGTAAAAAAAAAAAAAAAAACCGTTTGTCACTCCCAAAAAGGAGGGAGACATGTGAGAAATAAATTTTAGTTCCCCTGAAGACTGTCACATAGGAAGGATAAACAAGGGCCAATGATAACAAACAATTTTCTCAGAATTAAAAATTTCCCGATGCCTGGGAAAGCACTAGCAGTTTAAGTACAGCCTGGTAGCGAACTCATGTCAGCATTACTTCTGTTGGATCATGGGTTTGAATCGTGGAACTAATAAAGACATGTTGTGTAAAGGGGCTGATGGGTATCAAATCTATCTATTGTAACGAACTCTAGACCCCTTCTAAAATTCTAGGTGGCAACGCGGACTGATCCGAAGCACTGCGCATGCGCGAGTGCCAAGCCAGAGTCAGTCGGTGTTTACCTCTTGACGAGAGCGGTCGATTCTGTGGGCTCCGCCAGTGAGAGCAGTGTGGAAATTTGGAGTCGGTGCTTTCCTCTAGACGAGAGAGGCCAAGATTTTATGTGCTCCATCCGTGAGCGTGTAGAGATTTAGAAAGTGTGTGATTTCCTCTCGA
>BMAV01003261.1:171528-191948 GCA_019973955.1 Trichonephila inaurata madagascariensis | reverse complement strand
CCTTCTGTTGTCGTAAAACATAGATAAACCCACTTCTAAGTTATCTATTTGAAAAATTCTAGTTAAGCCTCTGTACAGAGGTCTGAGCTATATACAGCCAAAATATTATTATAACAGAAGCATTTTTCAGAAAAGGAGAATATTTTGTAAATGGGCCATTCTATGTTCATTTTTTGTGAAAATATTGTAAAATAATTTTTTATTGTAATACTATTCTTAAAACAATTTTATATACTTTTTCTAATCTAAGTGACACTAAATATCATAAATATTATCCATTTACACGCTTTTGTGAAATCACGGTTCCGAACGTAGTCGGATACCTTAAGGCTGTCTTTGGTTAATGTTAAAGAAAAGGACCCCCCTCCGCGGGGGGCGTATTTGGAACATTTTTTTCAGATATAAAAGAAAGGAAAACTTAATATGATATTCTGGCTTCACTATCCTTTAGAGAGCAGCATTTTTTATCATACTTCCCACTTTTAACCGAGTTGATTCTTTTTTTCTTATATAAAATGTTTCGCATTTTTTATTCTACACCGTAATGTTAAATGGGCTTTGCTTTCACGTATTAAAACAAAAAAGAAAGTATTCACGGAATATTTTGAAATTTTTAAAAACACTATATTGTTAACATAGGTACGAGTTATAATATTGCAAATTTCCATGGAAATTGGGTCCTTTTTCTGTCTGAAAATGTGCTTCGTGTTTAGAGCTCTCGTACTTTTACCGAAAACAGCCTTAAAAGCAACGGAATGAAGCCTACACACACAGATGTCAGCTACATATAAGCGGTTCAAAACTGAATAAAAGCATCTAGAAGAGATTTAAAGAACTTTCGAGTGCTGTATTTCATACTTTAATGATCAAGTAGACGTTATTCTGTAGAATATCTAGTTAAATCGCAGAATTCAATACTTTTATATACTTTAACTGACTTGTCCAGTTATTTCTTGAAATACCTAGCTATTCTATAAAATAACGAATTTCACAATTTACTGTTAGCATGTATACTAAATTACAATAAATCTAAAAATACAAAGCAATAAATAGAAATGTAACAAGATAGTATAGGTCAAAAACAAAATAGCCTTAGTAGTATAATTGCAAACTCTTAGCCTTAGAAACTAAGATTATAGGGCGAAATATAGTTTTAAAGCCAGTCAACCTTCTCCTATATTTACCTATATTACTAGTCTACAAGGGCAAGAAAATAGAGTAAGAATGCAATTCCATTAATACTAAAAATAATAATCATAACACTATAGAGGAATAATACCAAGGATTAGTATATAGTTACCAATGACAAATACCAAGAAAAAAAAAATCCACATACCTAAGCCAGGAATATATATAGATAAACATTTCTAAATTTTATGTATGAAGAAAACCTGTATGAAAAAGAGATATTTATTTTGTTAATTCATTAACTTCGCGCGTAGTAATATATGTTATTTTGCAATTTTAGAAATGTACCAGTAAAGTCTGAATCACATTGGAGTATATAAAACATCATTTGTGTAAGAGTGTTTATCTGGCCAAGTAATACATTTTTTCCCCGAATGACTGAATAGTTCAAACATTGAGCTTTCTATATAATTCACATTTATTTTTCGACGAGTTTTAAGAATACAATTCAAAGATGTTTCACGGCACTCTAATCTGTTATTTTAATTTTTCTTAAAAAACTAAAGGCAATTAATTCCTTTGGAAGTCTGAAATTTAACAGATAAGGCTTTCGAGTCGTTTTGTTAAATATTTCAGAATAAATAACCTCAATCACACACAGAAATATCATCATGAACATAAAAGTACCCACCTTTTGAAATTTTATTAATGTTTAAAAGGAATTTTTTGTTGTTGTTGTTATTACAGTCGAACCTCCATATAACGTACCTCTATTTCATGAATTTTTCTACTTTGCGAACTTTTTCCTGGAACCAAGAACATCTTACTATTTTTTCTTTGTAAAATAACCTCCAAATAGCGAAGTGCATTTTCTATATGACGAACTTTTTCTCTAGTAATTCGATATTTTTTCTCTCTATTTTTAAAATATTTCAGGTCATTCTTAAAATTATTTTCTCTTTTATTCCATTTTATGGAGATTAATGACCTTGAACTGATATTACCAGGTGCCTAACTCACCTAGAGTAATGAAATGGGCACAGTTTTATTTGAGTTCCTGTTTGAAAAATTAACAGATTTCATCAATAGTCAAATTTGGACTCTCATGTGGTAGTGTGTGCTTAAAACTAGTACTAATAAAATAATGAACGTTTAAAATTACTCGTGGGATTAAAATTCCAAATTGGTTAAAAAAAATCATTAGTTTTAATATAAAATTATTTTTTAAAATTAAAACACTATGCATTCCTGCACAATGTTTTCCCCCCTTGTTTTCCTTGTAGATTTCTTTTTGATGGGTAAGATATATAAAATGAACATATATTAATTAATTTAAAAAAAGTGTGAATAAAGTGTAGTTCCTTTTTTTTAAAATAATTTACTGTGTTTTGAATTTAAACATTGTTTTATGGGGTTTTTAAAGTATATTTAAAGATGAATCTCTATTTAACGCGGATATCAATAGGGAACATGCTCTCCAGTATTTCTTAACAAATACACCCCAAGTCATTTAGTTCAGAAAACTTGTCTAAATGAACAGGGGGAATGGCTTGTTCACAGAATCTCGCTAAATGCAATTAGATGAAACAGTCAAATGAAAACGACACAAATAGGTACTAAGACAGCCCAGTCAAAAGCAGGGCTTCGGACCGTAATTTTTTTCGTTCCCTCCAGATCCGAATGTACTGAATTTTATGTATATTCTTATCTTAAATCATCTATACTTGTGTGTTCATTCAATTGAATAAAATCTCCTTTCTACTAGTAGTTTCGAGCGAAAATGAAACAGAAAAGTACTAGTGAACATCAAAACAGGAGATAGAGAAGCATGTAAGGACGCCCCCCTTGGGTGCCCTTCTCCTAGATTATCAGCGTGAGCTAGAGGTGTAGGAATAAATGAAGAACTAGAGAGAGAAGCTGCCATAATCTTAATATTACTTTATTAAGATCTTAACTTAAACCAATAACAGATTAGATAATAATATGATATGTGAGAATCTACGGTGGCTAAACACACAATATATAATACCGAAATAACGTAACCCGGACCACTATCAATAACTAACTCGCCTAAGCTCAATTTCAATGCGATCACAGATCCGAATATTTAAATGGTCACTCCTACCTTAATGTCCAACGAAGCCTCAATCTATCTGATCCTAGCTGAAGTTGCGGTTCACTAGAGTGCAATGGTATACACCTTGACTAAGGGCTCTCTGTCACGGGTAACTTCTCTTGACTGTCACTTAACTTCTTGAAATACTCTTCACACTTTCCACACGAACTAACATAGCACTCCCCAAATGCCACGCTGCTTACTCTAAACTTCTGTTATTTAAAAGCTTCCTAATTTGCATCTTTCCTTCACGTCTTACTTCTCGGTTTGGTCGGAAAAGAATTGCCATTTATTCTGGCCCCAAAGAACCCAAAGGACATGTTAATGAAAAAACGCGTGAGCCCATCACAAGCAATGTACAAATGTATAATGATGATAATTACATGGTTGACGTTAAATTAGAAAACATCGATGAGTTGGTTTCAGTAACAAAATGATTGAAGACATATCGAACCCAAGTAAACCGATATTTTTTTTTCGGTTCAGTTCCTGTTTTCTTTTCAACCAAAATAACGGGTTTTTTTCGGTTTTCGGTTCAGTTCCGGTTCGAAGCCGTGCTAGTGGTTATGATCACGAGCTTGTAGCCAGTGTGACATGAGTTAAAATTTCTTAATAAACTTGTTATGACGTTTAATTAAAAATTTTAATTAGTTTTTATATATTTAGGGTACCTTTTTTTTAATTTTATTTTCCGTAACTCTTAAATAAAAACCAAGTTATTTTAAAGAAAAAAGAAAAAATTAAAACATGGCTGACAGAGAGAGAGATTTATAGTTCCGTCTTAATATAAAATTAGGATTCCTTTGTTTATACTAAAATATTAACTTGAGGTCAGTCATTGCTGTTATTTTTTTACAAGAAATAAAGCAAATTAACTTTAATATGGAAAAAAAACCTTATTCTTTCCTAGAAATTATAATAAATCTAAAGTTTAAAAAGAAAATTGAACACAAAATTAAACGAAAAAAAATGAATAAAAAATTTTTTTGATGTTTTTTCTACATACTAACCATAACATTAATGATTTAATTTTTAGTTTTTCCCCTGAAAAAAAAAATTAAAATAAGAAGCAACAGTATTAAATTTTTGTTAAAAAAAAAGCATTTTAAGACAAAATATTTTTTTTCGTTTAATACCTAAATTAATTCTACGTTCTTTTCATCTTTTTTGCATTTTGTAATTTCGTTTAACAGTCAAAAACAATGTTATTTTTACACAGTATTTCTATCTTAATTCCTTTTTACTGGTGTAACTCTAAATTAAAGAGCAAAACGTCTCTGTAACTAAATTTCAGTAAGACAGATTATTCATGACGTCGAATATATATGGCCGAATTAAAATATGCAAACATACAATTTATCATACATAATATTTTTAAAATGGTAATTTAATTCTAGTATATTAATTCAAGTTAAATAAACACATTATGCGCTAGAAAAAAAGCAAGAATTCCTTTCAGAATTTAGTTAAGAATATTCGAACTGGCTTTTAATGATAAAACATCTAGCAAACGATAAAAAAAATCGAAATGGCGTAATGAAAAATACTTGTTTATCCATCCATTATTAATTAACATCTTATAACTCATTTAAATTTTTTGAGAAACATTCCTTTTCGTGTTTTTCTTCTTGTTTTTGGAAAGTTGTTTTTAATATTATTAGCATAAATTCCTTTATATGTCTCGAAGCCAGATACTCGCATTTATACGAATTCTTATTTAGGGTTAGTTCATAACATGCAAGGGAAATTAAATGTTGACGATTGGATTGAATATTAGTTTTTATGTCCAAATTGCCGAACGAGACGGTTTCGCAATATATTTATATAAAAAGAAAAATGGCTCGCTGTCTCCAGTTTCGGCGATATGACATATCCAATATCTTTTTCATTACTGCATTCAAACATAAAGAGATAACCAGCGGCATGGTTTGAATTTAACTGAATAAAGGAAAATAAATAAAGGCGAAGCAGCTGCCGTTTCTTTCTTTTTTTTTGTTTTTGTTTTGATAAACGAAATCACTGCGAACGCGCCATCTCTTATCAAAAAGTTGGTGTATTTCGAATTCATTTTTTATAATAAAATGAATGACTGGCATATTTAAGAATTCGTTGTTTCCTTTCTTCCCGCCCCCTTCTTTTTTTTGGAATAAAGAGGGGAAAAATTTTCCAATGCAACAAGCGAAGGCGAATTTAGAATAGTTTGAACCCCTTTTTTGGTGATTTTGAACCATTCATTTTGTGCCTTTTATGGAAATGTTGGGAAGTTTAGGAAAAATATTTTATTTTTTTTAAAAAATTATTTCCCATTTTATCGAATGAAGGAGGAAGAAAAAAAAAAGAAGAAAAAAAACCTGTCTCATTTCCATTCGAATATCATTAATCATAGCTTCTAGAATATTCTAGAAGCTCTATTACTTCGCTTCATTATGAAACTACATCTTTATTTAGTTTATTCATTTTTATCCACCCATTTTCTAACAGAAAGATGACTTTAAATATGTAAAAAAATAATAAAAAAGAAATAAAAATAAAATACATGAAATAAAATAAACTCGAGAAAATTTCTGCTTTTGTAAAAAGTCATGAAAAATCGTCCTCTTCTATTTCCGCAGCGTGATCTGGTAACGATATTTTCCATTCGAATAATGGTTGTCATAGCAACGACGTTTCTCGAGTTGCCATCATCCCAACTGCAATTGTTATCGAAGAACGACATTAAGTAATTCAGAATTTATTTTATTTTCTTATGTATTTGCCATTTTTTTTTTTGTATTCTTGTTGCAATATAAAAGGGTTTCTTTTCTAAGTGCAGTTTTGCCATCTTTTCAAGATATCAGGAGTGAAGATGTTCCAATGAAACGTTATCTTTTTTTCTGAGGCGTGCGTTATTATTGTTAGTTGTTATTTTTTTCTTCTTCCATCACATTGAATCATGCGATACTTTTTATTTTTTATTTTCTTCAAGAGCGGATAAATTCTATTCTGCTGTACGGTATTCACTCTTCATTTTAAGGGTCTCGTATAAATGCAGGCGATATTTTATAATTCCGATATCGTTTGCATTCTAAAGTTATTTTCTTGAAAAAAATCATTTTTCTTTTACCTCTTTTAATTTCTTAGAATGCGTGTTGAAGTAGAAATAATGGATATTATTTCTTTAAAAAGAATGTAAGCCTTGCAAAGCTATTACTGATGAATTAAAATAAAACGAATAAGTAAAATAAATTAATCGCGTATACAAAGAGAAACATTAAAAGAAATAATTATAATCAAAGTAAAAATAATGCGATTCTAATTTTTTCATGTTATAGCTCTGGAATAATGATTTAAATATTTCGTTTAATTCGATTTTTGAGAGACATTTGTTTTATTTATATTTATTAATTCCATATAAAAGCTCCAAATCCAATTTTTTTTAATCTTAAGAGAATTTTAAGTTACAGTTCATTCACCGTTATAAATTAAGAGTTTTTAGTTTATATTATCTGAAACGCGTATAAACTTATGTCAACAGCGAAGTGCATAAACTGATGGACTGGATATGTGACTATGACGTCACATGAATTTATGAACTGATTGGCTGGAAACATGTGACTGCAGTTATGTGATTATGACGTCACATGAATTCAGCCCATAGGCATAATTAAAAAAAAATTACCAAAATATTTTTTCAAGCCCAGCCAAATTCATTTAAAAAAATCTCATGGACATCCTTTAGCAAAACTTTGCATTAAATTAAAAAATTTTCTCTCTATATATAAAGAAAGTTTTTCGAGATGCTGTATAAATTTTTTTATGCATAAGATATAGTTAATAAAAATGAATCGTAAAAAAAATGAATTTAATGAAGTGAAGCTCCTAGAACGATTTGCCGAGAGCAAGGGTGTCAAATTCAAAGGCGAACTTGGGCCAAACAAATAAGGTTTAACTTAAGGTGGGCCGTAAAGGAAATCAATATTCATAGAAACATATATTTATTTCGAATAATACGTTATAATAAACACATATAAAAAAAACAAGAACAATTTAATATGTAGGTTCTGTCACTTGACATCTTTTCTTTGCTACTATATTTCCTATTTCGGGACAAACTTCGACAATTTATTATATATTATTGTGTGCCATTATACTGACCTGACCGAAAAAATGCTTGTGTTCCGCGGGTTTGACACCCCTGGTCTAGAGGGTCTCCCCCCTCCCCAATTTTATAACGTTTTCCACTGGCGTAACTAGTTCTGATTGAGCCCCGTATCAAAACTCCTGCTACTGGTACTGTAGTTACGCATGTTGGGGCTCCTGTAACTTGGGGGCCCCGTATCATTGATACGGTGGTAGCTACGCCTCTGATGCTTACTCAAAAAATCCACTTACGTCAAGGATCATGATGTTATAGTTTTTTTACAGTAATTTCCAGAAGCATCTATATGGTCACCTAGTCGCCAAATTTGGTCTCCGAAAATGATGCTAATTTGGCTGCATCGCCAATATTTCGCCAAGTTTCCAATGCAACGCCATTATAATGTAAGAAGTGGCGTTGCTTGCGAATATTACAGTTTTTTTTTCATAATATAAATACAAAAGGAGCAATGCGTATAAACAGTTGTATAATTTGTACAATAAGGGTTGGTCCACCTTTAGGTGGACTGAGGGTACTCTTCCCCCCCCCCAGTCTTCAATAGAAAATCAAACATTTTAGAATAATTTTCATGCAATCTAAACATTAGAGTGTATTTCATATTACAAAAAAACTACACAGTCTATTTTCATCTCAAAACATCAAACGGAACATTCCGTCGAATGAAGTTCCTAAAAGTATTCGGCGTTCTTTTTTTGTTGCAGAATTGAGATGTACGATAAAGCGATAACAAGGGGTCCTGTTATTATTTCAATTTCTAGGTAATAAAATGAGAGGATAAAAACAAACGAGCCATCGCTTTATCGGAAGAGCATCAAAGTTTCAAAGGTACGTCTTCTTCAATATTTGATGAGGGCTCTTGGGTGTGGCGTCTCTCTACTCCTTTGTCCTCATCCCCTCAGTGAGGGTGTGGTTCCTAATATTAGTCTCCGGTGACACTGCAGCGAAAACCCCCTCTTACAGCGACAGAGGGTATTCACTTCGGAGGTTAAAAGTATAAAAGGTGGGATAGTCCAAGCCTCTATCGATTTTGCCATGTTTATGAGCTAGGAGAAGAGAGAGAGTCCTGGTTCTGTTCAAATATTTTAACAGACTGGACTATTATCTGTGCCGTTATTGAGTCATAATGTTCGATAGTACAATCTGGAACGATCTGTCGTTTTAATGTACCTTGAAATGGACGTATATCTCTGTAATTATCAATACCGATTGTGGATTTCTATCGATTTTGCTATGTTTATGAACAGCTTTATTATTCCATAGTTAGAGTACCAGTGATAGATAGCATAATCATTGATCAGTGGCTTATATGCAGTTTAATATACCATATTTACTCGAATCTAAGCCTATATGGATTCTAAGCGGCACCCCGAATTCTTCATACGTTTTTGAGAGAAAATAAAAAAAAATTGTGTAAAATGTACAACAATATAAGAATTAAAAAAAAATAGTGCGAAACAATAAGAAGTTAAATTAATTTTTTTTACTAGTACTTAAAAATTTCAAATGTATACATGAACCTATAATTACTCTTAACCATCAGTATCATGTTTCGAAAATAATTCGTCACTCCCTTTGTCACAGCTGACCTCGAAATTAGTGCCGGCCTCACCATTTTCTCACACGTTGTCGTCTTTCGTGCCATACAATGCATTTGTTATGCTATCTTTTTTTTTAAAAGAATGTAAAAAATTTATTTAAGACTTGAAGATTTACAAGCAAAAATTGTATCATTTTGCTCACGCCATCGACGTACATTTATTTCATTCGTGTCAAACTTTCAGTTGCCGTTGCTCTGTTTCCGTGCTTTTTGCATATAAACTGCATCCTTTTTCATACTTGTGTTATAGTGAACTCGTCTTGATTCTATTACTGATATCTTTGATGCATAGGTGATTAAAACGAAGGTTATACAAAAAAAAATTCTAAATACGAGCAGACAACGAAGGTTATGATAGATTGAATACAGTAGATGAACTTTGGAATGGGATGAGTCATCGATGCAAGTGGTCAAAATGAATGTTTACGTTTTTCCTTTTGAAAGGGGTGGAAAATCAATTTCCTCCATCCAACAATTGTTTTGCCTTCGATTCTAAGTCGCACCCGATTTTCAGTAGCATTATCACTGGAAAAATAGAGCGGATTAGATTCGAGTAAATGCGGTATATCTTTTTACTCATTTCTGCCATGTGCATGCTATGTTTATAAACATCGTTATTTTATTATTATTCCATGGTTATAAAGTCACTAGCTATAACTCGCCCGCTTCGATGGAGTTTTTATTATATTTTAAGCTATGAATTGTTTTTAAGTCATTTTGACTAAAATTCTATCACAAAGCTTTTAATGTTTTTGAAAAACATTCTTATACCTCTCACCTCTTGATTTAAAACAAATAGGACTTAAATTTCTTACCCGGAAGTATATTTATCTATATCGTCCCGGTAACCCTCTCTCCAAGTCGTTTCCGCAAACCTCACTTTTAGAGGACCTCTACTCAACAAAAGAAACATGTTTCCCAAATTTCAAGTAAGTACGCTTAATAGTCAAAAAAGGAATTTTTGTTTGTAACACTCCCGTAAACCCCCTTGGGAGTAGATTTTTACGAAGCCGTTCTTAGCGAATCCTTACTTAACAGAAGAAAAAAGTTTGTCGAATTTCAAGTTTGTAAGTCTAATGGTTCACAAACGATAACTTTTTATCTATAATATTCCTGTACCACTTTTGAGAGTATATTTTCGCAAAACACTTCTTCAGTGTATCTCTACTGAACAACAAAAACGTGTTTTTATCAAATTTCAAGTCTCTAGGTCTAATGGTTCAAAAACAGAAATTTTAGTCTCAAACTCCCCTTTCCCCTTCCCTGAAGGTCAGTTTTCCAAAACCCCTTTCTTATCCAATCTCTACTCAACAACAACATCATCATCAACAACAAAAAAACATGCTTGCCAATTTTCAAATCTCTAATAGTTCTGGAAATATCGATAGTCGCTTTTCTTCGTTATATATATAATATTCGATACACAGTAATCTTTGATCGCAGTAACTTAAAATTCAATTCAACGGATTATGGAATATATTTATATTTTTAATGCCCATTCCAAACTTCCACCTATTTCTTCACGTTTACGAACAGCCTTGTTCAAATATGCTAACAGACTAGACTATTATTTCACGCTTATACAGACATTAAGTTTAGTTGCATAGTTAAGTGCTTCTCAAACTTTCAATATTTGCAACCCAATTTTCAATCATAATTTTCATCGCGCCGCCCACCGTATAATAATGATGTATTAAATTCAATAACGCTATAATTTGACAATACAACTCAGTCAAAGCGTTAATTGCCCCGGACGTATATATACGTCTATCCGAAATACGATCTCTTCTGTGTACTGCTATCCTTAAAATTATTCCGAAGGCCTTGGAATACAATAAAAGGACCTTGACAGTGTTTGCGAAGGATTTACTTATTTCAGAGAAGGTTTTACTTATTAATTCCTTTTCATCCCCCAATATATCACATACGCGTGTCTACGTGGAAAACGTTGGGATTGGGTAGCGAATCACGCTCGTGTAACTTTTTTAATCGGCAGGAAAGGAATTAATTATATAAACCGCACAAATTATCAAGATAAGTGTTAATTTTTGTAAAATTTTTATAAATGACAAGCCCATGGGGGTGACCATTAATTATTAAACTTGTTCTTCACTATGTATTAAATTAATCATAAAATGCATTGTACAGTACTGATACATTTATATAAGTGTATTATACCAGTTCAAATGTGTATTTTAAGTTGTATTATGTCACAGAACGTATTTTATTTGTTTACTTTTAGTAAATTAATAATTTTTTAAAATAATATCTTTGTTTTCGACTTTTCAATATTCTTACGCCCACTCCTAGGATGCGAGCCCCTCAGTTTGAGAAATAGTCCCTGATTAGTCTTAAATGCTGGTCAAGGTATTCTGGAATAGATGTATGCCTTTGTAATTAATACCAATTTAGATTTCTCGATTGTCTTATCAATGAACAATTTTGTTCAAATATTTTAACAGATTGAATTATAACTCCATGTTTATGGAGTCACAATGTTCAAGAATCCTCTGATCAATGGCTTGAATGCAATTCACCTTATCGCAAAATTGAGGATATATAACTTAATTTAAAAACTCATGTTACACCAGATCTTTATATTAAGTATTATACTGATGAAAAATGGTTACATTTTATAGTAATGCAACCTCCAGTTACAAAGATTCGAATATTAAGTGACGTAATTGTGGAACAGAACAATATTTCTCAACTCCTCCTTTGAACTATAAATATATATGCATTGGAACCTACCTTTAATTATATGTGATAGGGAGGGGAGGTAAAATAACCAACTGATATTGAATTGTGGTTTTGTAAAAAAAAATTATAGGGCTGTATTGAATTTAAAGAGGACAGACAGTATAACAAAACATTGGTAAACAGTACAACATAGTCAAGGGGACCGCAGTAGCCTAGTGGTCATTGTCACGGGCTCGTTGCTAGCGTGTCATGAGCTCTAGTCTAATGCCACTGAAGATCCACCGTGTAGGGAAGCTGGTGCACGTTAAATCTGTCATGGCTCAAAATCTTCCCATTGCCATGGTGTGGTAGTTTGGAGAGGAGGGAGGGGGTAGGTGTTTGCTCAAGTTTTTTTTGTCTGCGTCACTTGGCCATGGTTCAAAATTATGAGGTCCGTCGCCAGTAGCCCTAGTATTGCTTTATAGTGCGACGTTGGTAAATACTCACTGACCCATAGTATTATAGATATTAAATTGTTATAACTTTTAACATGGTTGATGTATAAAGATATCCTTGTAATATTTATGAAGTAAAATATTAATTAATAAACATAATAACAATTTATATTTCCCTGCCGGCTGGGTGGCGTAGTTGGTTTGTCGCTGTCCTTCTGCACTTAAGGTTGCGGGTTTGCCCCCGGCTCAAGTCGGTGGATTTTCATGATGCAAAAAATCGACAGCGTTCAGGTCGCATGATTAAACGTTTTGTTAAAGACCCCTTGCATGCCTGTTTAGCTCAGGTGCTCTCGCCAAAATTAAATTCCTAAGTATAATTTTGCATCGTCAGAACTCAGGTGCCTCCCTCCTGGGCAGGAAACTGGACGTCAAAATTACTTGCGACAGTTGGTATCGCCTATATGGTGCCACATTAAAAAATGATATCAGTTCCTGGGGAATGTGCTAGGTCTGCAACGGGAAAAACAGCAAGCAGCCCCATTGGGGGGAAAATATTTAACTTTAAATAAAATAAATTTACTTTTATTCATAAGTTTTTTTGTGAAGGTAAATCACACAAGTTAATTAAAATAAAATTCTAAAAACTGCATTTAATTAATTTTAGTTAATCCATCGACATTGCTCTATATTACCATTATGAATTAAAACGGGCCACAATTTTCTGATCACATCCCTACAATCACCCTCCATCCCCATAGAACAAACATCCCCTTCACTTTGTGCACAGCCCCCGAAATGGATGGAAGCTTGCGGTGGATATTCCACTTGCTGGAACTAAGTCTGCGGTGAAGTCTTCAACTTGTCAACACGACGTCCTTAAGGGGGAATGGGAAAGGGGGCCCATCAGAGAGATCGATGCTCTTCCCCCACCCCGATGATGAAAAGCTTCACTCTTCTCCAAGAACCTGCGCATTTTCCCAAGAAAAGTTCCTACTTTTGGAAGTAGTAAAGGGTGATCAGTGGTGATTTCGGTAGAGGACCCAATTTTCGCAACACGCGGCTTTCCGCGTAGGGCTCGTGGTAAAATTTTTGCCAGCTAGACTGCAGTTCCCGGAGTGAAGTTAATGTAGTCCCATTACTCATATTTCACTTTTTTCTTTTTCTTTCTCTTTTGTTGATGGAATGAAGAATTGCTTTCTTGGGGGTTGAGAAGTTAACTGTCACGAGCAGGGGTTGGATCGCGATGACGTATTGCCTTTTAACTGACCCATTACTGACGTTTGATAAGTTTTCATTGTGGATGTGTCTAATAAAGTGTATGTATGTTGATTAGGTCATCTTTTGGCGCTTTCTTCTATTTTTCATCGAGGGTTATTCCTGTCATTTTCCGGTTCGTTTTGGGTCATTTCTTTGTGGTTTACCTCAATTTTTCATGTCCGGTATTTTTTCTTTTAAATTTGAGGGTAAAAAAGCGCTGTACTTTCTCGTGAAAAATTATTAATTTTGATTAGCAGAGGTAAAAAGTGCTAAAACTGCATAGAAAAAAGTACCATGAGACTATTTGTTACTTCAGCACTATGATATCCTAGAACAGGGATGGAGAACCAATGGCACGCGTGCCATTGATGGTACGCGGTACAATATTTTGGGCACGCCACTGATCAAAACGGTTTGCATTTTAATTTAGAAAATATATTATTACAAGGAACCCCAAACTTGAAAAACTATTTGAAAGATTAAGATGTACTTGAGAAACCAGACAAAGAAATAGTTATTGATGAATTTATTTCCCTAATTGATTCTTCAATCAAGGAATTTTCAGCGAGATTTTCTCAGTTCAAAGAATTATCAGAAACGCTCAAGTTTATTATGTACCCTGATGAGACATCATTTGATAAAATGAACTTGCTCCAATTTGATTGGTTCGAAATTGAAGAATCTTTTTGAAATGCAACTTAGTAATTTCTAGTCTAGTTTAATATGGATTCAAAAACGTACTGAAACAAGGAAAAACTGGAATTGATTGAAACAGATATGTTATCAAGCAATATAAGTAAAAATGCCAATAACGAAATTTTGGAAACATTAAACTCGATTCCAGATACATTTAACTGTTTGAAGAAGCAGGCTCATGCTATTTTAACCATATTTTCATCGATCTATGCTACGAGTCACTATTTTCAGAGATGAATAACATTAAAGACTCGTTTAGAAACCGTTTGACAGATGATTCCAATTCAGCATGCATTCTGATAAAAGCAACATCTTACAATCCTAATATAAGTTATTTGTCATCTATATATGTAATTTGCAACAACAGAAGTCACATTAATGTTACTTAAATTTAATTACACATATATAACTCAAACATTTACTATTATACAGTGCGAAACGTATTTTTTCGTAGTAAATAAAGATTTCTGTGTTATTAGTATTTTGCTTTATTATTTTCCCAATAATCACAAGTCAAAATTATTTGACGGCGCGTCTATACCTTATTAAGCATTTTTTTAGAAAAAACGGCACGTTGATCCATAAAGGTTCACCACCCCTGTCCTAGAAGTTCAAGGAGTAGAAAAGTTGTGTCAGTAACAGATGCAAAACATTCTTTTTTCCCCTTTCTGTTTAACTAATGTTAGCAATATGAGCAATAATAAATTACATCATGCGTTTCCTTATTACTTATCAATTAATACTCCGTAATAGGGATAAAATGTATTTTTCGAGAGGTTTCAGCTATTTATAATCCATTATTTTTTAAAACAACGTTGAAATGGTTTATTTTTCACTTTATTAATGGTCTATCAATAGTTATTGTTTAGAATAACTAGATAAAGTATGAAATTTTCTATCTATTATATACTTTAACTGACTTGTCTAGTTATTTTATGACATAATTGAATCATATACTTTAACAGTATTATATACATCCGATGAATTATTTAAATATTTTTTTTACAATTTATTTTTTACTTTAATATTGAAACCATTCTTTCGTTCACTAAATACGATGCATTAAGGTCTATTATATTTCATAATAACACGCTTATTTTGTGACTGTAATAATACTTTCATTAATAAATAGGGATTGCAAATAATATATTTATTAAAAATGGCATTGAAGATGAAAAAATAAATTTGAATATTTCATAAAGAATTGTTTCCTCGTTCAGTATCAATTAAATTTTCAGAAGTTTAATTTTTAAGGTATATATATTTTTAATAAGGGGTAGATTATTTTTATAATAACTTCTATTGTTTCCTCAACAAAAAGAGATAAAAACCTTCATCTGGAAAAAAAAAGTTTTATTAGTTTTCGATTTCATACTTCAAAGCGCCTTTGGTTCATTTAAATCTCTAACAAATAACTCCAGATATATTTATTGTTCTTGGCTATTTCTTGTAAAATATTTTGGTCGCCCACGATTGCCCCGAGGTAGCAATCAGATTTTCTTACATGGAGAAAGTAAAATCTAAAGCTCCGAATATTAAATAAATAAATGTTCCGTGTAAAAAAATCTGTTTTTTTCATGCAATTAATTTTAGATCAAGTAAAAGTTTTTCATCTTTCATGCATACAATGAATTTAATAACAATCTTTTATTTTGGTATTCTTTTTTAAAGGTCGTAAAATTATAGAGTGATCTGATGAATATTGTGTTTTTTGTGCAAACAATGATTTATTCGCCTATATTTTCTAAAACTTTTGATTAATAAAAATACTATTTTTGATTGTGTGTATCCAGTAGATTAAAAAGATATAGTATATCTTTAAAATTTTCTAATGTACATCTTGTGAAATGCAATAAGAAAAATTGTATAAATTTCAAAAAAAATTTTTTATTGTCGTGTAGAAAAGTAAAAAACAGTATGGAAAAGTTAACATTCGATTTTTGTGAAGAAACATGCGATTATAAAATGGGAATATTCATGAAGGAAGATTTGAACTGGGCACCTTCCGATCCGAAAACGAGTATCTTAGCCACCATGCCAAAACGATCGTCATAGCATGGAGGCTATTACTGGTTTATATCGATATCGCACCGCCACATAAATATAGATATCACACCTGCCAGTGATTCGGCGAATAGGCGAACGAACGATACCATATTCGTGGCGAGTGCGTGAGCAGTTGCGCCACTTTGAGTGCGACGGCTTTCGTGGGTTGTGTCATGTGTCTGACGGCTTGGTTGCATTTGCGGTGGATAGATAGCGCCACGACTGCTGCGGTTCTCTTTACACGGCCAGGGTCACCAATGAAGGAAGATTAGAACTGGGCACCTTCCAATCCGAAAACGAGTATCTTAGTCACCATGCCAAAACAATCGTCATCGCATTTAAGCTATTACTGATTTGTTCACGCAGTGATTCTCTACACATTATTTAAAATCTCTAAAAGATTGCACCACAGATTAAATGGCCAGGACTAAGAAGAAAAAAAAAAGAATTTTATTTGATAGTTCTCCATACGTCCTTACTCCTTCTCTGTTTACACATACACTGACTCTACACACACTAGCGCCCTCTCGCGACAAATATTCACTTGTTGTGGGCGTCACAAGAATTATTTGTTCAACACTTAACATGGTTTATATAGGTATCACACCGCCACACTCATGAATCGTTTTGTAACAAACCAATATGTGGACAGGGACCTCTGGCAGACAATTCCAGAAACCGCTGGTCGGGAAGTTGCTGTCTTGATATGAACATCTCGAGTAGAACTATGTCTATTTATTGTTGTAATGCTAAAATATGATAATTTCCTTAACTTTTTTTACTGTAGCTCTAAATGTTAATGTTCTTTGATGCTTGTCATAATAACGTTTAAGTACCGTATTAAACTCTTTAACCAAAGATGTTTGGCATCCGACTGCTTGTCATAGTTTAAATTAAGTTGTTTAAATTATTTTCGACCATACTGTTTCAATCGCATGAACTTTTCAGACAAACAACAGGAACATTAATTTTTATTGCTTTCCGTTTGAACCAAGTATTAAAGAAACATCTTTAAATTTTTTAAATCTATTTCATTATTTATAATAGTTTTGAAGTTATATTGAATATATTATCAACTCTTGGGATGCCAGTAGGCTAAATTCATGTGACGTCATAGTCACATGATAGCTGGAATCATGAGTTTCCAGCAAATCAGGCCATGTGTTTCGCTGTTGCCAGCTTTTGCTTTTCAAAAAAACTTTCTTTTAAAAAGTACGTATTTGACAACAATAATAATAAAGTGCACTTGATTTAAAAGTACAGATATAAGATTTTTAATTTCTAAAAACTTTTTGAAGAATTTTAATATTTGAACATCTGTACTAAATTATTAAATTTGAAATTGTATCTGCATTTTACGAGTATAACAGCAATTACAAGACTGATGGTGGTTTTGAATTTAGTGGAGAACACGTGATTTCCTTTATCATGTGACCGTCATAAGTTTAGCCTTTTCCCATAATGAAATTACCAACTCCAAAATGCGTTTTATACTAAAAATGAGTTTTTTTTTCCCACTGGAAATTTTGAAACAGAGACAGGGATTGCTGAAAAAGTTATAAGGATAATAAGCTGGTTTTTTTTGTGTATTTTATATAGTTAAAACTATTTTTTAAATCCTTGCATTAATATAAAATCTACAGCTTATATAAATCTAGCAATTGTTTTTTAAGTGATGCCATAAAGTGACCAAAATAAAATGTTCTATTTTTGGTAACAATTTAAATATATATTACTTTTTAGGTAATTTAAAAGGAATAGAGTAAGGTATAACGCGTATGAATGCTGAAAAATTGAAAATTCCTTGATAAATTTTCCTCATAGTTGGCCACTTTTATGTATGCTTTTCAACATTTTCTCCAGTCTTCCATTTTGATAGAAATTTTTTTTCTTTTTAATTTTCCTCATGTAATTTACCCAAATACCTTAAAGTTCGCACTTAACGCGCACTTTTAGCACGAAAAATCTGTTCGAAATATATGGGTGGGTGTTATATATGCCTGGTATAAAAATAATATCTTTAAAAATAAAAACAAGCAATATATGAAAAAAAAATAGTAATATAAAAAGTCAATTCCTACTTAGATCAACAATTTTTTGAAAGTAGTTACTTTTTATTAAATAATTACAATTAATATAAATATGTACATACCTATGACAGAATCGCAATATTAAGTGGTAAAACACCTCTTAAATTAGCATTAAAAACTTTTTAACCACATTAAATTTGTAATTATGTTTTTTAATAAAAGTTGGATTTTATAGGTTAGAATTTATCATAAAATCAGTGTAAAAGGAATGCTGACGTCTAACTAGCATATGATTTTACTCTGGTTAAGTTAAATCTTCATCACAAATTTAATCGAAATTAACTAATTAAATAGAATTAATATTTGAAAAAACTGTATTAACATCAAATATTATCCACTACAAGAGTAAAAAAATGTATTTGTACTTGAATGGATGAATAGAATATATTTTATTAACGCTTAAAAAATTGAACAAGATATATATATATATATAGGGAGAGAGTGAACTAATAGTAGGAATTGAAAAAGAGGGTACGCGTTATAACTAGAAGCGTAACGGAGAATATTAGCCCCTCCCCTCCATGCAAAGTCAGGTTTTGGACTCTAAACCAAATCCCACGAATGGTTCGCACGTAGCATCAGTCAGGTTTTGGGCCTCCTAGAATCCTGCCACCCCCCGCGATGCGGAATGTATGTACACCACTGCCTTATACGACGAATATACCTCAATTAAAAAAAAATGCAGCTTGAAAGTATTAGTGCGTGTTACATGCCGGATTTTACGGTAAATCTGAAAACCATAAAAAAAAATTCCTCATATTTCAATTTTTCTTTAAAAAATGTTTTGCAAGTAGTGGGATTTTTAAAAGAAAAAAAAAAGAACTTGTTGCTGAACGTTGTTGAATAAATTAAAATTCTAGCACCGTCATGATAAATATTTAAGAAATAAACCTATATATATATATATATATATATATATATATATATATATATATATATATATATATATATATATATGATACTCGAAAAAGGTGGGTGGGGGCATTGTGAAGCATTCATAACACGGTTCATCTGACTTAATTGGAGTATAAGAGATGTAAGAAGTATTTTTTTTCACATATAGAAATTCATATATCCTATGTAACCATTATGGAATATGAATTGGCAAGACGCCAAACGGTGAAAAACATATATAGCAATCAAAACCTTAAGTAAAAATGACCTTGACGTAGCAGACTAGCTGGCGCCGCGTCAATCTCAATATCCTGTGGACATAGGAAGACTAGACTTTAAAAAGGTTCTTGAGTTATATCTACAATACGTCGTCCTATAGTATATTATTACATATTTATATTTGACAGTGTACATTTAGGAGTAAATTTTGATGTCCATTTTGAATTCTAAAGATTGTATAATATTGTTAAATATATTTCAGGGAAAACGTCATTTTTTGGCAATATGTGTTTCAGAATAATGTATGGGTGATATTCTGCATTGAAAATAGTTCAATGCTTTTGATTTATTAGTAGTTGGAAGAATATTTACGCTTGCTTATTATTAAGCAGAAGGAAGTATAAAACCTGTAGAAAATTATTTGATTGCTGTAATTTTTGGATGTTAAGGATATCTTATCTTTCAGCTGACACAATCATAACATTGCTGTAGTGTAGAAAAATTCTTAAGAAAAATATTTAAATAGTACTGAATTACATTTGGTCCTTTGTTATTTATAGATTAAATGATTTTTTCAGAGCGCTGTGTTATGAGAATAGTCATTTTGGAATGTTTATAAAGCTTTTAACCACTTCTCTGTTCTACTCTAATCCTCTGATTTGCCCGTATTTTTTGCTCCTTTAGTGTGCAATGTTTCTAAAAGATGTCTGTAATAGTCTATTAGATGTCTCTAATAGTTAGGATTCCAAAAAAAAGTGCCCAAACTGGTTTCAAGGTGAAATTGTACTCTATTCTTTTAGAGTAGATACGGCGGGAATTTTTCTTTTTACAAGATCAGTATACAGTAAACTACGAACACTATTTCTTTTAAATTTGGAGCTTAAAATAGAAGAAAAATGAGTGATTACGAGAGGCGAATAACAGAAAATAATTCTGATATTGACTCAGATTGTGAGTCTGAAATTTCTGTAAATAATTCTAGAAGTAATGAAAGTTTGTTATCGGACTTCTCTTGTGGTGTAGATAGTATGAATCATCACCTCACAAACTACCCAATAACGAAAAAAAGAGACAAGAAATAATACAAAATATATTCTTTCATCTT
>BMAV01003261.1:151469-166528 GCA_019973955.1 Trichonephila inaurata madagascariensis | reverse complement strand
AAAAGGCTAAGTAAGACGTTCTCTGAAAAAAGTAAATTCTTTGCAAACACTTTCAAGGTCCTATTATTGTATTACAAAGCATTCGGAATAATTTTATGCACAGCAGTGCGCAGAGAAGATCGTACTTCGTAAAGACTCACACACATATATATACATATACGTCCGGGGCAATTAACGCTTTGGCTGAGCGAGATATTTATATATGCCGGTGGTACTTAAGAGGTTAAAGTCGTAATGTATCTTAAGCAGTGTTTCTCAAACTGTGGGGCGCGCCCCCTAGGGAGGCGTGATATTGTAAGGGGAGGGTGCGAGCTTATTGAAAAGTCGAAAGTAAATGATTTAAAATAAGTATTAATTTACTGGAAGGAAGTGAAGTAAAACAAAATTCATTCTGACATAATAAAAATTAAATGCCCATTTACACGGATATAATATATTTATAAATATATATCTACTTCACAATTTTTTTGATAGTTAATTTATCAATATTAAATAAAAAACAAGTTTAATAATTACTAGTGCCTCTCGTGGGCTTGTCATGTACAAAATGTAATACTTAAATTTGATTGTTTGTATGGCTTATAATTAATGTTGTATTGTAACTTTAGCGTCAAAGTACATATTTTTATTGTGCTCAATACATTCTTATTGTATGAGGGGGGCGATGACAATTGATTGAAAATTGGGCCGTAGTTATTGAAAGTTTGAGAAGCACTGATCTTTAGAGTCAAAGTATTAGAGTATTAATAAATTCAATGCATTGTTATTGTTAGGGGGGAGGGTGAGGAAAATTATGATTGAATATTGGGTCTCAAATATTGAATGTTTGAGAAGCACTGACGTATTGAACATCCATACACAAATTATCCATACAATTTTAAGATGAAATTAAGAATTAATTTTACAAAATTAGTAAGACACACGTAAGTGATGCTCATTTTTGTAAAAAAAGGCATAATAAATCACGCACTCATTTCTTAGTTTGTTTTTTTTTCCAAAAAAAAAAAAAAAAAAAAAAACAACTTCACTAACTTTTAACTAAAAATAATACTTAAAAGATTACTGAAAGTTCTTCACTCTCCTAACGGATCTTTCGAGAGTAAATAAAACCGGACTTCAGTCATGGTTCTTTAAGATTCTTCACAAGTAAATTTTTCATTTAACAGATTACACAACCGACTTTCTATCGTAAAAAGCAAATCGCTCGAAAGGCATATCTTTCCCTCCAAAAAAAAAAAAGAACAAGAAAATAAACAAACGCCTTCTAGTTTAAACATAAAATTCGCTTTATAAAGGTCGAGCATATATATATAAGATGATGTCATGGAAACTCGTTTTCCTTGGAGAAGTTTAATACCCACTTCTTTTTCGAGTGCTTCAATAAGTGAAGCATGCCTAAGACGTCGGAAATCGATATAGTTTTATTATTTTTTTACTTTTTGAACTAGCAGCCTAAAAATATGCCTTCATTGATTAGAAAATAGCTGCATATAACTCAGGATGACAGCGAAACTCAATCCACCAGCTCGACTACACCTCAACTCATTTTACGCTCGGTTGCTTTGTAATTCGTGACCTGGACTTCCATTTGGCAGAAATTATCGTCTGTTTTTTTAGAAAATTGTGCATATGGAATTAGAATTTTGAATTAAATTTACTTTTTGTATAAATTGTGTGCGTGATTTTAAAGGAAAATAATAAAGATTTTTAAATTAATGGATAACGTATGTCTAGGTTTCTAGAGTTTTTTTTGGGGGGGATCTAAATCGTTTCTAGCTCAGTAGGTTAATAAAATCTCATTTGGTGGTATGAAGTCCAAATTGCTATAAGTTACCCATATTTTGTTTAAAGAATAGAGTTCAGCGGAGTGTTAATACCTTGAGAAGTTTATTATGTAATTATTTTATTATCTTATTTATTATTTATCTTTTTTGATACAGTTCCACATGAAAATTTAAGGAAATATTGGGATTCTTTTGGTTTTACCCTCTGCTACAAACTTTTTTTTTTAAATCGATGAAATCGATTTTTTAATAGCTTTTTTTGCCGTTTAGTTAAAATTAGGTGAAATACTCAGAGCATTACGTGGAAGTTATCTAATTTTCGTTCTATGGAGACTATTAAAAGTTTTATTTTTTTAATCAAATCTCTACACCCTTTATCTTAGCAAAAACTAAATTCAAATTAAAGCAACTTTTTTGTAAACTCATTGATCTTTTTCACTAATATAGCATACTGCAAATACTTAAAGTATGTGTTAAACGAAAGTAGATGATAATAATTTGATTACAAATATTCAGTGAAATCGCATTCAATAATAATTTGCTTTGAAATTCAGTGAAGAGGTTCTCATTCAAAACAATGCTCAACGATTATTTGCTTACAAATATTCAGTGAAAAATCTCATAAAATGCATTGTTAGATAAAAATTTGCTTATAAACAATGTTTTGAATGTTTTACTGAATGTTTATAAGCAAATTATAGAATATTCAGTGAGAATAATTACGTTTAAAAGACGTTATTCAGTAATAATTTGCTTATAAACATTTAGTAAAATATTCAAAACATTATTCGATAGTAATTCGCTTACAAATTCCGTGAAGAATCACATTTAAAACAATGTTTGGTAATAGTTTGCTTGCAAGTTCATTGAAGAATCGCACTAAGGAAAATGTTCAATATTAGAGTTAGAACAAACATTCAGGGAAAAATTGCATTCAAAGCATTATTTGATCATGATATTATTACATCATATTATTAATTTCAATGAAGAATCATATTAAAAATAGTGTTCAATAGTAATTCTACAATTCTTATATCCACAAATATTCAGTGGAAAATCATGTTCACTAATAGTTCGAGCAAGAAAATCACATTACGAACAGTGTTCATTAATAATTGGACAATAAATTCTGGTTACAAATATTAAGTAAAGAATCGCATTCATAACAGTGGTCAAAAATAGTTTGAGCAAATACTCAGTAAAGAATCCCATTCAAAGCATTATTTAATAATACTAATTTGCTTACAAATATTACTCAAAGAGTTGCATATCGCATTCAAAACAGTATTCAATTATAATTCGACAGTAACTTTGCTTGCAAATGTTTAGTAAAGAACACATTCACAAAACAATAGTTCAAGAATAATAGTTCAAGAAATACCAGTAAAAAGAACTGCATTAAAGATATTATTCGACAATAGTTCGATAATGATTTTTCTTACCGCAAAATCCGGCGTATAACGTGCACTTTTAACACAAAAAATAATATCGAAATTTATGAGAGCGCGTTATACGCCGGGTATAAAAATGAGAGCTTTAAAAATAAAAAAGAAGATGAACAAAAAAATTTATACTTCTACATACATTGAAATACTGTTTATTTATAAGAAATGTCATTTCTTATTAGGGTTGTAATTCTGGAAGTATACTAATTTTTTTCCAAAGCTTGATGTAATATTTCGAAAAAATGACTTCAAAACATAAAGCTTTACGCATGTACATTTTAGATATCTTTGTAAGAAAAGAAGTGCGCGTTATACATATTTACGGCGAATATACCTAAAAATTGAAAACTGCAGCTTCAAAGCATAGGTGTGCGTTATAAGCAGGATTTTACAGTATGTATTTTCAGTTAGAGTCATATTCGAAGAATTATTGAAATGTTTGGTAAATTTTCCGTAAATAGCAGTGCATTGTCCTCTTTTCGATTTTTTCAAAAAAAAAAAAAAAAAAAAAAACCTCAATTAATTAGAAACTTCAATTTTATTTCCACATTGCTGAAACTTAAAACAAATTTTAAAAAAATCAGATTTCATTGCAGTTTCGGATATTTTAAATTATAAAATAACCGATTTATTTCACTACAATTAATCACGATATTTAATAGACATACCATTCGATAATTTATCCCATTAAAACCTAAGTAAAGTTCTATGTAAAAGCACTAAAAAAAGAATGACGAATTTTTCGCACAAATGAATTAAAAATACATCAATTCCATTTTAGATTATATTCTAAATCGAATTTAAGCCGAGACTGCCTAAACTCATTTAGTATAAATTAAGAAGGACGTTGACTCCTTCTAATCTATGCCTTTCAGAACGATGAAGATGAATCAAAATTAATTTTCCGGTTGTCTGCATACAAAAGAGAAGACTTTTGCCAATATCATATGTTAATCTCGAATTTATTCATATTAAGTTGGCAACGAGAGGAGATATGTTAATAAATAATGTTCTGTCGATAAAACAGTTCGTGTTTTAAATAAAGATGATTGGTTAGAGAGTGACAAAACACATGTGTGAAATTTGTTTATTGTGAATCCCGAGGTATATTGATTGCCAATGCACTTTAAAGGATTTAATCATTTCAAAGCTTTTGACGTTGTTTACTGTTATTAGAGGTTTTTGAAAATTTGATATTGGAAAATAATGCATAAAAGTAATTTATTGTTTAGGAAATTAATTGATTAAAAAATATAGAGTATTAACAGAGGGATTTTGCTGCTTCGCTTTCCTCAGAAAACAATATTCTGATTTTGATATTTTGATAGGTTTTGTTAGAAAGCTTTAAATGTATATGTGCGTCTCTATTACACATGTAATTCCGTAAGGCAAATTTTTGCATATAATTCGCGGAACGTATCCTTAGAAAAGCGGGGAAATTTACTTTTCCCTATTTTAGATCTCATTGAAAAATACCATTTTTTTATAATGTATAGTAACTTTTATCTTTCAATGCTGTTTACAGGATATTTTGAATTTAGGAATGTAATGTGATGTGTTAATCCTATGGAAATTATAATTTTCTCATCAAACCTAAATTAAAGAATAAGTGAGAACGAGAGAGCGAGTGAATGAGAGAGAGAGCGAGCGCGCGCGCGAGAGAGAGAATTAATGAGAGAGAGTGAGAGAGAGAGAGAGAGAGAGAGAGAGAGAATTCATGAGATGGAATGAGAGTGAGAGTGAGAATGAGAGGGAATGGGAGTGAGAGAGTGAGAATGAGAGGGAATGAGAGTGTGAGAGAGTGAGAATGAAAGAATGAGAAATAATGAAAGAGGGGGAATCGAATGAGAATGAAAGAGAATGAGAGGGAATGAGAGTGTGAGAATGAAAGAGAATAAGAAATAATGAAATAGGGGGGCAGCGAATGAGAATGAAAGAGAATGAGAGAAAAAATGAGAGAGGGGAGCAAATGAAAGAGTAAGAATGAGAATGAAAGAGAATGAGAGGGAAGGAGCAAATGAAAGAGAATGAGAGAAAATGAAAGAGAGGTGGAGCGAGGGAAAGAGTAAGAGCGAGAACGAGAGTGAGAATGAAAAAGAATAAGAGTAAGATTGGGAGAGAGTTGGAGAATGGCAAGGAGTGAAAGAGAGATTGAAAAAGAATGAGAGTGATAGAGAAAATGAGAATGAGTGTGAGGGTAATTGCGAGAGAAAATGAGAGAGAGAAAGAAAAGAATTAAGGTTTTTATGTGAAAGGTTTAAATTCGTGATCCTGATTCCTGCTACTAGATTTCTTTTTTTTTGTAAAATGTATTGATTTTTAAAAAAAGATGTCTCAGTTACATCAATAAAATTTCATAAATATGTGTCTGAAAAAATATAATCATACAATTATAAACTTAAAATATTTACTTAACCTTTGGTTCTACAAATATAGGGCTAAACAGGTTTTGATTTCAAAGGAAACATGTCAAAAATCCATTCCTTTAAGTTTTATCATTTAAGATTCAAGATGCATAGAATTTAGTTCAATTATCAAACTTAAAAAAAACTGGGTGTTTTCTTTCGTTGAGTTAATTTGATCGCTATCGCGGTTGTAGTGATGTTAACTGAATACATTATAAGGTTCTGTATGTAGAACAAATTAGTTTTATTCCTTCCTATTTTACGAGATAGTAACGTTACTTTCTCAAATGTAATAAAAAATCGATATTTGCCAATGTTTTGACAAATATACATGCTCAGAGTTATATATATGCAACTTTTTACAACATATTTATAAACACGACTTCACTACGGCGTTTTTAATCATCTTCCAGTCTGAGGGAATTTAAAATAAACGATAGTTTTAAAAACTAAAAAACAAACAAAACACGATTTTATAGTTAATTAAACTAAGAAATTGCTGAGAGAGAGACGCATTTTTCCTTGTTTCACATTAGCTCTTTTTTGTTTGTTGTATTTGTATTAACCGTGAGCCCTTCTTCTTTGAACTTTAACTCAATCTTTCAATAGCCAAATCTGGAAATGGGATCTGGAAATAGTCGCCAAATATGGAAATGTGCAATCATTAATCCTGATGATCCTGATCAGGAAAATGGAACAAAACAATTAAATTATTGTATTGTCATTGGTCCTTAGCATGTGTGCAAAATTTCGAATTAATCCGACCTCTTAAAGTGGGTAAACATCGAGTTCAAAGATTCCGCTACATACAGGTGAAGCTAATAAGAGCATGTTAAAAACACGAAAATCATAGTATTTCTTTCGGTCATTGATGACTTCGTATTGTTTTAGAATTAATGAGACGGGATTGAGAACAATTATTTTTTTATATTTTTTATAGATTTTGAAACTTTGCCCAAAGTATGGATAAAAGCTTAAATTCCGTATTCTTGGTTGATGTATTTTTCTGTGATTTACCCTCGGCTATCCAATATCTGTTCTTTGCGTGATATAATTTGGGTGATGTCTTTAAGAAGTAATGAAAATTTCACGTTCCTAACTGTTCTTTTAACATTTCGCCACCCCGCCCTTTTACTTTTAATTTATTTAAGCGCTTTTCATTTGATCCTATACTCACGATTCCGAAATTTTCTAAATAAACTGGTGTGTTCAAAATTAAGAGAATTTTTAGAGTTGGTCGATTATCTCCAGAACTATTGGACAGATTTTAATGAAATTTGGTATGCATATAGGGCTGATGTAATGTGTAAAACAATAATCATTCAACAGTTTAAATGCATACACGTCATCGTGCGTAGTATTCATTGAAGTCGGTAGGTATGAAACAGCAATTGCAGAAAAAAAAATGATTAATAGGGGGTAGGGCCCCCTCTTTCAGCTAAACAAGCCTCACACTGTATTTTTATACCGGAAATAAGGAAAGTTTTTAGTTCCTGTGGCAATTAATCCCACTTGCGCATTCAGCAACTCCGTTTTCAGACCTTGCATGGTTCTCGAAGGAAGGCTTACGAGTTGCAATTTCCCTCCACAGAGCGTCCCAGACATGTTTTATACGGATGAGATCTGGAGATTTAACTGGCCAATCCATTCGGCAAATATACTTACTTTCCGGAAATTCATCAACCAGATGAGCTTTACGTGCCTTGTATTGTCATCCATTAAAATAAAATCAGGGCCAACTACATCCCGAAAAGGCAAACATAGGGCTCCAAGACCTCATTCCAAGACTCACAGCTGTCACAGTGCCTCTTCAAAGACATGATTGTGTCATGTGGTGTCCATCCAACGTAATGCCTGCCCAGATCGCCAAGTCTCCACTATAGTAATGGTTGATTTCTCGGACACTGGAGGGCAGATAGTGGGTCTCTGGTTCTCTCCATATATTCTCGCTGTGTATTATACTTATTTTTCCATAACCTAAGTATTTTACATGAATTACGAGGAATGTTTGTCATTTCCTTTTTTACTGGATAATAGTATATTATGTATTGAGAAATGTTTTTGTGTTATGTATATTAGTTTGCACAGACATTTTAAGATACTTAAAGGCCCTTAAAAGTGGTGCTCGAACAAACTGTTTTAGTCTATTAAGTATATATTACATTAAATCTGTAGAGAGTTTTCAACGCGTTATCTAACTAATCTCCAGGGAAATCTATCTTATCCAGGGAATTATCTTATCAGAGATTGTCTAATTTGAGAGTCTTACTGCGAAGAGGAACTGTTCTACATTCAAATTAGGTTTGCTATTTAGAGTTATGAAATTAAATCATAGAGGATGTTGAGATTGTGACATTAAGTGCGGAAATTGAAGTTGATTGTTTTTGTGGAAGTTGAATTTGAGTGTATTTGAGGAGGTTGAGAGATTGTGATTGTATTTAAAGGGGGTTTAGATTGTGATTGTAAGTGAAAAGGTTGAAATCGATATTATTTGAGGAGGTTGAATTTTGTTGTATTTGAGGTGGTTGAGATTGTAAGTGAGGTGGTTAAGATTTTGAGGAGGATTTTTTTACAAGTATTTTTCTAAAAACTACAAAACGCGTTCAAAAGACTTTTATTTTTAAAGTAAAACTACAAGCAATTGTAACGTTTGGAGGGAACATTTTTAAAAAAAACCTTACGTAATTAGATATATTGCAAGTTATAGTGAGCGATCATACACATACAGGCTTAAGTCCTAAAATTTCTAATTCTTTATATAACAACAGAAACGAATTTAATAAAGAGGAGGATTCCTATATATTATAGAATAAAAGCAAATTTATTTTAAAAATTACAATTCAGTATCGAAAATGTGTCTTCCCATGCCAATACAGAAGAAAAAAAATATTTTAATTTAACGCAATGTTTCAAACCGACATTTAACTCTATGTTAGGCTCATGAATCTCTTAGATGCTTAATAAAAATGGTTTCAGTGCTATGTCCACACGATGGGTTGTAACACGCCCTCCTTCTTTTGTCTGCCTTTCGTCACTTGCCCTAGGATTCAGTGTCAAGAACGAGGACGATTTCTTCATATTTCGGGTGGCAGGGGCCATTGAATCTGATGGATGCAGCGCTCCCAACAACATCAGTTTTTATGACATTGAACTATTTCGTTTTTAATTTTTTTTCTCCCAAAATAGTGTAGTTTTCAGTTTTATAAAAAATAATTCGAAACAAGTATTTTGTGACATCTGTTTGATAGTTTTTTTTTCTGGGAGTTGAGATACATCTGAAGGGGTTGCCGCGCTCCTAGCCAGTGACTGTATTTTACTCAATCCTCTCTCAATGTAGCTGGAACAAACTCCCAAAATATCTGTGGAGACGGTCTGAGTGTAACATTCACATGCAATATATCAACAAAAGACCTGAAGGAGACTTATTTTCAAAGGGGCTATTCAAATTAAATTTCAATGTGGAAAAGTGGGTTTCTATTTTCAAAGAAAATGATTCGGCATATTGTTGCAATTTTATGCATGCGCTAATTTTTTTTTTTTTAAGAAAAATTTATTCTGATTCTATTAAGATGCATCCTATGGAGATAAATTTTATACAATCGGGGATTCTCGGAGATCTTTTGTATACGGTCCCCCCTTCGGTGTACAGATCGCTTCGAATGAAGCTCGAACATGTGCCCGTGACAGGTCTCAAAGAAGTTGGCCTCCTCCTCTAGGAGCAGTATCCTCTCCTCATCCATTTAACGACGACGGAAACAAGCCTTTGTCTGCTCATCTTTGCAGTCCTCCGCACGTGTTGCGCGCTCGGAAGAAGATAAAAGATTTTCGGCTTTTTACTCCAATCATTTCATGAGGAATGACAACCCCCCTCCCTCTCCCGATACCCGTTTTTCTATCTCTTTTCAGTTTTGAGACACAGTTTCGAAGGTCGGGATGGATCTTCGCTTACATCATTGTGTTTCGACTGGTTTTGTTTGTTGTTTGGTAATACGAGTTTTAACTCACTCACTCGCCTTTGTTACCTTAAGTACATGATACAATGTCTCGGGTTATCGTAAACTTGTGCCAGATGTTTGGTTTCATTGCGGATACTAGATATGTTTCGGAATAATGTTATTGTGTTGTACAGTCGTGGTTGTAAAGATGCGACTGGCTTGTTGGTTTCGATGTTTTCTGAGAGTTCAAAACAAAAATCTAAAAATTTCTTTTTACATCAGTTTATTAACAATACAGTAATCATTAAGGTATCCGACTAGCGTTCGGAACCATGATTTTAAAAAAGCGTACAAATGAATACATTTTTTAAAAATTTATTGTCACTTAGATTAGAATACACGTTAATATAGTTTTAAGAGAACATTGTTATAAATAAAAAATTATTTAAATTTAATATTTTGGCAAAAGAGGAACATAGAGATATTTATTTTCAAATCCTTCTCACGTTATGAAAAATATTTCTACAATACTAATATTTTGTCTATATATAGCGCTCAGATCTTTGTACAGAGCCTGAACTAGGATTTTTGAACTATGTAGCTCAAAAGTGGATTTATCCCTATTTTTATACATCAGAGTGAAAAAATATTTGCTAAAAGAGACCAATTATTATTTCAATTCGTAGTAACTCTGAAAATAATGTGAATTTTTCAAAAGTCTTAGTTCAGGCTCTCTGGAGAAGTCTTAGATATAGGTAAAATATTATTATTATGGAAGCATTTTTAATAAAAGGAGAGTGTTTTGAAAATAGGCAATTCTATGTTCATTTTTTCCCAAAATACTGCATTTAAATAATTTCTTACTGTCTTAATATTTTAAAAGCAATTTTATACGTGTATTCTAAACTAAGTGATACTAAATATTAAAAAAAAATATTCCCACATTTCTACGCTTTTGCAAAATCATGATTCCGAACGTAGCCGGCTACCTTAAACATATATACTGAAAACAAGAAGCACACAACTTCACAAGTAAAATTTATAAAGATATTTTAAAGATTTCTTGAATCAGTAAAATCAGCCGTACGCGTTTAACCATTTTGCATAGGTCAAATTTTAATAAAGATAATATTTTATCAGTAAAAGTTGAAGAGGTGTCAGATGAAGAGGAAGACGTATCAAAATAAACTCCAATCACACATTCTATGTAAGAATTTCGGTGCAATTGGCCTACTTCGAAGTTATTTTGAGTAACAAGAACCTTGAAATATATTACCTTTGTGAAGAACGAGCTATTATTCTCTCGTTATAGTCTAGAGATGTAGGGGAATGGAAGTAAGACTAGCCATATATACAAAAACAATTTATTTATTAATAACACAATTAGTAACTCAATTCAAGTAATTTCAAAGAAAAGAGTTGTTCTCAAACTAAGCAATATGTGGATTAATAGTGAAATGCGCCAACTATGAAAATACTTTAAATTATTTCTAGGTGGAATCTACCTTGCAATTTATCCGATCACTAATTACACTGTTGTGACCAATCGTCACTTTAATTCATTCACTTATCTGATGATACCTGGAATACAAAACTGAATAATACCTGATCAGTAGTAATCTATCCTATCTCCTCATTTTCTCTCTTTTTCTTACAAGGAGAGGGCACGACTAAGGAAATTCATTTCGGGTCGAGACTTGGTGTAAAAGTAGTACTCCTTTAGGGTATTCAATCCTTAATGTGTAATTCCGTCGAATGGCCAGTCAATTCGGAGAAAAAAAGCCTTCGAAATTCATGCTTAGTTTTTATACAATTAAGTTTCAATTTTCTCCGTCGGCCCAGTGGTTTAATTGGTAAATCGTCTGCCTTCAGTGCGGGTGGATCCAAGTTCGAATCGCGCGAAAAATTTTTCTTTCCTTTAAATTATTTCTTAAAATTAAATAAATTTATTTATGAAAGGTTTAATAAATATTACATTATATTTATGTAATTATTTTGTGTTTTATAAAGTAAAAAAATAAATAAATTTATTATTAAAAATTAATAATTAATCATTAAATAAAATTATTTAAAAATATTTTTAATTAAAATTAATTATTCATTCAAATTATTTAAAATTACTATTAACTAAACGTAACTAATTATTAATTAAAATTATTTAAATAATTTTTATAAAATTAATTATTCATTAAAATTACTTAAAGTTATTATTAATCAAAAATAATTAAGTAGTATTAATTCAAATTCCGTAAATACATTTATTAACATTAATTAATCAAAATTAATATTAATTAAAAATAATTAATTAATATTAATTAAAATAATTCATTATTATTAATTACAATTATTTAAATAAATGTATTTAAAAAGGACTTATTAAATATTTCATATAATTATAAAATAATTAGTTTAATAATAATAATAATATATTTTATAAATTATTTTATATTATATGTATAATATTTTATTTATAATATATTATAAAACTATTTGTAAATAATTTTATGTAAAATATCATTTAATACTTTTTATATATTTTATTATAAATATTATTTATTTATATAAAAATATATTTATTAAACTTTATATACGCATTTATATAATTACAGTAATTTTTTTACTTTATAAAATGCAAAATAATTGTGTAGAATATCATTTAATATTTAATAAACCTTTCATAAATAAATTTATTTAATTTTAAGAAATAATTTAAAGGAAAGAAAAATTTTTCGCGCGATTCGAACTTGGATCCACCCGCACTGAAGGCAGACGATTTACCAATTAAACCACTGGGCCGGCGGAGAAAATTGAAACTTAATTGTATAAAAGCTAAGCATGAATTTCGAAGGCTTTTTTCTCCGAATTGATTGGCCATTCGACGGAATTACATTAAGGATTGAACACCCTAAAGGAGTACTACTATTACACCATGTCTCGACCCGAAATGAATTTCCTTTTTCCTCTCCTTGTTAGTTTGAAAACTAAGATCAGGGGTAGTGAACCTTTATGGATCAACGTGCCATTTTTTATAAAGAAATCTTTAATGAGGTATAGACGTGCCGTCAAATAATTCTGACTTGTGATTATTGGGAAAATAATTAAACTTAAGTTCTGAAAACTCAAAACTCTATTTCGAAAAAATATATTTTGCACCTTATAGTAGTAAATATTATAGTTGTACGTGCAATTAAAATTAAAGTAACATCAGTGTGATTTCTGCTGCTGCAGCTGATAAGATGAAAAAGAACTTATATTAAGATTGTAAAATGTTACTTTTAGCAAAATGCATGCTGAATTGGAGTCATCTGTCAAACAGTTTCTAAGCGAGCTTTTAATGCTATTCATCACTGAAAATAATGACTCGCAGGCGTGGGTAGATAAAAATATGGTTAAAATAGCATGACCCAGCTTCTTCAAACAGTTAAATATGTTTTTAATCGAATTCCATGTTTCCAAAATTTTATTATTAGCATTTTTACTTATATTGCCTGTTAAAATCTTTCTGTTTCAATCAGTTCCAACTTTCTCCTTTTTTCAACAAATTTTTGAATACGTATTAAACTAGACTAGAAATTAATCAGTTGCATTTCCCAATTTTCAATTTCCAACCAATAGAATTGGGACAAGTTCAGTTTATATTAAATGAAATTACATCAGGGGACATAAAAAAAACTTGGAACGTTTCCGATAATATTTTGAAGTGAGAAAATCTCGCTGAAAACTGCGGCCGATTACTCGCGTTTGTTCGTAATACTTCATACTGAATAATATTTTGAATTAAAATGCAAACCGTTTTGATCGGTGGCATGCCCAAAATATTGTGTCACGTGCCATCATTAGCACGCCATCCCTCACCTAGACTATATATACCCGACCTAATTTACATAATCAAGGCTTCTTTAGAGGGTTGGTTGTGAATAAATTCGAATTGATAGACCAAAGATTTCCAAAGAGGATTACATTAATGAAAGGACGCGGATAGATCCGTCACACCTCAAATGTCATACAACAGTCTAAGAAGAAACAAAGTGCCAGTAAATTAAACAATCACCCATAAATAATTTGTTGATGAAATAATAAACTTGATTTTCTTTAAATATTTGAAGTGCTAAAGTAAAGGTATTATTTTATTTCTCTGTCATGACTTGAAATTACACAGAAAATTCATATCGATGTTGGAATTTGCATTACCACTCAATTTATATTAATACTATAATTCGTGGTTCGCTTAACTCACGGCTTAGTAACCATGGAAACCGATTGTCGCATGTCAAAGGGGTCAGACTGCGTATACACAATGAAGACATTGTCAGATTCAATAGAAATAAAATCTATATTGATAATAATCAATAGTCTATTTACTGCATTTAGACGAATCATTCAGGTTTCTGATGGTAATTTCAAGAACTAACAGGGGAATGTTTCGGTAAATCTCTACGCGGATATCCACAGATCATGCCAAGCACAGAACTCATTTTGTAAAATTTTTTACTAACCATATTAACAAGTTTCAGTTACAGAAAGTAACATAATAGTCTCTACTTGAAGGAGTCAAAAGACAAATATACGAGAGAAAAATTAAAATAGAAGCTGCGGCAACCGTTACATCAATATGCAATGCTATACATATTTAATGTATCACTATCAGAGTCAAGAAATGTATAATTGAATTTCAATATCTCTTACTCAAGGTCTTAATTTTTTTCTTTGATCTCATTTTTTATTTTTCCCTTGATGACTTCTTTCTCTTTCTAAGAACAAAGATTGTGTAGAAAAGTTAGAAAATGTATTTCATTTCAATTTGTAAATCATCAAACATATATAATAAATTTTATTTTACCGTTAAGGCTCGAAAGCCATTAATGTGTGCAGATTAACTGATTTGCTCGGTAAAGGTACGGAATCAAGAATTTTCAGCATTTTAACTAGGTAATGAGATTAATAGTTTCCTCGTATCGTTTATGTTTAAAAGTATTTTTTCTCGCGTTTTTTTTCTGTTAGAAATTTTGATTTTTGCAAAGAGAGATTGTCGAAAGAAGTCCTTGCTGTAGAAGTATTTTTGCCTCAACCAGCAATAAAACAATCCTTTGGTACCTGGCAGGGTTTCAAAAAACGTGACTGCAACTCTAAATGTACCACGAATAGGTGTTCCTTTTGCAAAATCCAATTTCTATAGAATTCAAAGTGTCACCAATATTTAGGTTACATTAGTAAATAAGCATATTTTTATCATATTTTTCAAGTGGCAACGGTAGCCTTTTGAAACAAGGTAACGGATTCGTGGTCGGCATGTCATGAGTTCGAGCCTAGTATCGCTGAAGACCCGCCTTGTAGTTGGGCAATGCAGTGCCTATTTAAACTCATTTCTGACCCTGGGCGCAGAAGATCTACAGGCGCCCTTGGCGTTGGAGGATTGAAATTTATAACTGGTTAAGTCCAGCTTATCCCGCCCCAAGCATCCAATGGATAAACTGGGGGCGATGCACGTTG
>BMAV01003261.1:97283-138300 GCA_019973955.1 Trichonephila inaurata madagascariensis | reverse complement strand
TAGGTTCAAAATGTCGAAATTTTATCTTTATTGTGGAAAATAATCACTTATTTTTCGCTGTACCATTGTACACCTTTGGTTTTCGCTCTGCAAGGTCTCTGATTCTCTTGAGCATCAATAGTTGAGTAGAACAGCACACTGATTGTTGTTCGTACCACTCCATAGCTGTGTCTAACGCAGAAAACGCGTCAGCATTTGATGAACCCTTGCTACTTTCGTTGTTGTTGTTGTCCTCATCTTCACCCGTTTCATCGTCGACAGAGTCGGAATCTTCTTGCACGGAAGTCACAATCTCGTCATCATTTAGCATTTGAAATCCACAGTTTTCTGCATCGCATGCCATTCACATCTATACATCTTCATCGTATTCTTCAAATCCTGGAATCGATTGGACAAAGTCTGTAATCACCTGTGGTCGTCATTGAATTCTTTTTCGACTTCTAAATCTGGTCACAGCTTATTCCAAATTACACAACTGAAATTCCCCTAATATCCTTTGCTATTTTTGTTGTTGTTTTTTTATGTCAGAAATTGTTAACTTGTTAATTGTTAACAAATTATAAAACTAGTGCTAGAGACGCTCCACTTTCTCCTTTCGTAAGACAATTCAATATTTCAAGTCTTGTCTCTTTGTTCAAGACGTTACCCTTTCGTTTTGAATTCGAAGCCATAGCAGTTCACAAATCAACAAAAGCGCACGTATACACCCCCTCACTTGGAAACAAACTGACCTAATATTCCGTGCAGATGTTTACCAAATCACACAACTGAAATTCCTCATATATACTTGACCTTAGATTTTACCGTCATACTTAAGGCTTCACGCTAAACAACTGTTGAGCATTGCACTGTTCGAAAACGTATTTATATACAGTACATGTAGTTGGAAAAAAAACTAGTTCAGATATTTGACGCTCCGGGTAATAAACGTTCGGATATAAACGACGTTCTACTGAAAAATTGTTTTTGGTAATTTATATTGTAGAAAAATAATTTTATTTTGAGTCTAAAATCATGTAACCAAATTAATTTTTTTTACGAATATGCAATCCCTTTGTAGTAATATTAATTTTTAATATTTTTTTTAAATTATTTTTTTTAATCTCCATTCCAGAGAACATCGTTTTAGCATAGATAGATTCTGATTTATAATTACTTTTCTGCATGTAATGACGATCCATACGATTTTACGACTAAAGAAGTACATAAAAAAAGTGAGCATTTTATGGACAACGGCATCCTTACGGACGCCATGAATGGTTTCAGGAAAAAAAGTGTTTCAAGTAACCCTGATTTTTAATTCTATTTAAAGAATATGTAAATGAATCAATGGAGGACTTAAAATTTTTATGTAATGTTTACATTTCTACATGTCATCCACATGTTATGAGCCTGCATACAAGTTCGAAGAATTTCGGGCAATGAAGCACCTTCGATGCTCAGTTTATTCAGGTATCTGACTACTTGTGACCACTTTTTTGAAAGAAAAAAATTGATGATATGGAGATTTTTTTTTTTGGTTTTTAAATTTATTTAAAAAATTTTAAGAAAAATAGGCTAAAATTAAGAAGAGAAAAAGAAATAATTATTATTGAAATGGGAAATAATTGATAAAAACTTACAAAAAAGAACATGAATGGGACCCATTCTGTACAAAAAGTCTATGAAATTCTCAATTTTTCAATTTTGATCTGTTATTTTGATATTTCATTTTTGAAATGACCTTTAGGATAAGAAATATTTTAATTTTTACAAAAACTAGAGCACTTTATCTTAGTTATTATATGAAATTGCTTTAAAAAAACAGCGTTTATATTCACATAACGGAATGTACATTTTGTAATAAAACAGTGATTGATAAATCTGAAGGTTAAAACACTTCAACATTAAAACAGAACATACACAAAAAATTTCAATTATTTATTTTCAAAACATCCTGAGCAATCGCTGTCCCCATTTGAGCATGTTAAAAAAACACATTTCGAGTAAAACGCATTTTAAAGTATAACATCTTGCTTAAAGTAGTGGCATCTGCTTTTACTAAAACACTTGTAGTTTTTGTTTTAGTGAATGGAAATAATAAACTTGATATTTTAATAAAGTTAATAAGATGGCCTATAAAAAAACCATAAAAAATTTGTCATTTTTTTAGCAAAATTCACAATTTTAGGGTAGTCGGTTATCTCAAAAGGGTTTGACAACGGGAAAACTCAAATGTTAACCTCAACTCTAGAACATCATTGTGTAAACAGTGCGACTTAGTTCATATTAAGAGCGGTCGCCAAACCTTTTGACCTCATGGACTATTAAACTCCTAATTTCAATCCCGCGGACCACTAATAGGATTTTTTAAGTGTTAATTATATTTTTCATAAAAATTGTAATCTAAGAACAATTAAAACGTACCTAGTTAATAAAATGAAATTATTAATTGTAACCAAATTATGAAAGCTTTGTTAATAAACCATAATAAAATAAACAGAAACTGTAAACAAACCAATTAAAAAAATGGTTTAAATATATCAAACTTTTAGCATTATATATTCCTATGAAATAGCGTTATTCTATGAAAAAGCGTTTTTTACAACTTTTCACGTATTGTAATTAATAGAATTATGTTTCAATATATCTTAAAACATAATTTAACGTGATTAGTAAATATATTCCACACATTTTTCTGGGGACCAGCGAAATTTTCTAGCGGACCACCACTTTGGTAACCTCTGATATTAACATGCATAGATTTAAAGAGTTTTGTGAAGGATTTGAAAATATGGACTCTCCATTTTCTGATCACGACTCAGAAATCAATTAAAGTTCTGATACAGGCGTTAATTTAAACAAACAAATTGAACCAATCTGCTTAATCAACATCTTCAACTTTTATTTACCATCTAAGCACTTATTTGAACTAAAGAATTCAATAGTAAGTAAAATTGTATTCGGAAAAAAGAAAACTTGCGAAAAAACATCTTTCACGAAGCTGCATTTAAAGGACTGAATACGGTAATTAATGTTAGATCTAAGATCGCAGCATCCAATGAGTTAGAAATTCCTCAAATCAGCTTTGTTTGCATCCTGCTACGGAACGGTTTAAAATCCGGTAAGAGTAAATTAAATTCCCGGTAATAGATTAAGTTACCGTATGCTCATACATTGCGAAGCGTTTTTATAAGAGCAGGATATGCGAGGGTAAAAAAATGTCTCTCCAGGAAAAAAAAATCCTTGATGGAATTTAGAGTGGGTAGTTGAAGTGGAAAAAAAAGCTTCCGATTCATTAATTTGCGATGAAATGGATTTAATTGCGACTGAACCATCACTTCCTCTACTTGTTTTTATTTTTTTTCACTTCGTGAATATGTCAGCGTTGTGAGTAGGGAAAAAAATATTCATTTGAAACGTTAAATACCGATGTTTGCGAGGGAATTTTGTATTTTTTAGTGCCCTCATTATATATAACGAAAAAAATTGTTTTTTTCCTTCGTTCGAAAATATGTAAGTAGATTGGTATGGAAATTATAAATACTACAGATTAAATCTGGGAAAATGAAGGATTGGATGTATATCTTTGTTTTTAGAAATGATTTTAGAGATATGTTTTTATTTTTTTTTATCTAAATTATTTTCCAATTAAAAAAAGAGTTAATTTTTACTGTGGACAACTAAGTGTAATTTAAAACAGTCTGCAGTCGCACGCTTTCGGTGATTGTATAATTAATATTAGTTTTTTTAAAATAATGATTGTACACACATTTAGCATCGAATTTTCATTTCCTTTAAAAATTATCTTTATTTTAACTCTAAACCTATCGATATTTTTTTGTATACTTATATTAATATCGATGGCGGTGAAAGAATCAGTTTTCAAAACAATCACATTCACATTAGAAAGAATAGAAATTGAGGGAAACATTATATTACCTCAATAATTTACATAGATGTTTTAATTCAAATTAAAATAAATTTTATTTGTCTTAGCAGTTTTTACACTTTTTTTTAAAAAATGCTCTCCTTTTTGTTTTACCCTTCATAATATTACGTTTCACATATCCCGGTTGAGCCCAATTTTTTCCCTGAAATTCTGGGTGGAAATCTTCCAGGTTCAATAACTTCTTGAATTCTTTTATCAAACAGTTTCATCCATTTGAAGTTTCAATATTCTGATCGCTCTCTTTCTCTTCACATTCATCTACGGAGCAAGTCTCATTCTTTCTCGTTGCATGCGTATATTACAATTTCAACATAAAATAAATACAATAGAAAGTAATTTTAGCGTATTACACATCCAGATATAAATTATTTACACTTTTTTAAGCGTTCATTACCCAAAATTTGTAGCAATATGTTACTTTTGCTGAGCAGAGATAATCTTAGAAAGGTGTTTCCGAAAATTGACCCACAAGAGAGTTACGGGCGTTATAGATAAAACAAAATCCTTTTTATTAGCTATTAGATTCTACATACTTAAAATTTAACAAATATGTTTTTTTTGTTCATCTGAGATATGCAAAAAGCTTTTTTTTATTGTTTAATTTGCAATTCACGTAAAATTACCACATTAAAAACTTCTTTATCCTTCAATCTGTATTGTTTAATTTTTCAATTCAACCGTGTGAAGAACGGGTGTACCAGCTAGTAATATATGTATAATTTATTTTATATGGCAGGGTTTTTTACCGGATTCTACGGGAGTAATTTTCAGTAATAAAAATAACCATAACTCTTAATCACAAACTATCTTCTAATTTCAGAATTTTTTCAGTTATAATGGAGTGTATTTGGAATATTACATTTCCATATATCGTCTCTCTCTCTCTCTCTATATATATATATATGTAATAATTCCTTCTAACATACTTTTAATTAACTCTTTAATGATCTATAAATAATCTTTAATTCTTAGGTTTAAAAATAAATATTGTAATCTTAATCGTAATCGGCTAATCCGATTTCCGTATCCCATGCATTCTTGCCAATCAGATTTACTATTACGTAATAGTCACGCGCTTGTGCACCGTTGGTATATAAACACCAAAATCTGATGTAATCGCGCTCTCTTTCTCTGCTTGCCACCATAATGTAAGATTGAAAATACTTGCTGCTTTTTGTCTTTGTGTTGTGTCCTCCAAAATGCCGCTGTCTACTCAATGTGAAAATAGAACGTAATTGTGCTTTAATCTGCTGATGTGTGCTCATAATAAAAAAGGTAAATCTATTCTGAAGACGTCATTACTAAATCAAAATTCATAATCTTCCACTCAGGCCAACACTACTCCAATCTATTTCATATATGTTGTGACGTCTCTCGCGTTCTTCTTCTAACATAACTCCTAAGTTCTTTGACGGCCACGATTAATGGCAAAACTTTTCCAACCCAATACCAAGAAGAGAAACAAAACGAATATGCAAATGGGATATACTTTAAAAGGATAGAAGGTTTGGTGAGATAAAAACGGCAAGCCTAGAGATAACTTAGTACGGAATTGTTCGGAATAAATGTTAGACGTCCTACAGCTCTGGAAGAAGGATACACTCATCGTCATTAATAAGATTAATAATAAGAAGGATTAAGAAAGCCTGAGTATTATCTCCTACAAATAACATAATAGGAATATCTTCAACCTAGGAAGGAAGGTGACTCTATAAAAGGTAATATTTTGTATAGGAAGTTAGATTAGACAGTTAAATTATTATAATTAAGATAAGTGATCTAGTTGTGCGATCTGACTTGAATATTCAGTTTAATTGGTGGCTTATTCTCACTTAAAGAAAGTTGTTATTTAGAATTAAGTAATTTAAGTTATTCTTAATAAAAGCTGTGTTAAGAATTACAAAATGTCTCATCATTTAGATAATCCCACACCTCTAGCTTACGCGGATCCCTCTAGACATAACTATCGCAGGATGGCTATGTCTCAATGTATATATATGGGTATTATTATTTATTATTATACTCGTTAACTGATAATAGAATTTTTCAGTACATTATGATTGCGAACCCCAAACAATAAATGTAGTTCTTAATACCCTCTCTATATCCTATTCCAGACATCACCAGAAATGCCTTTTAGACGATCAAGCATTACATGAGTGATATTTTCAAAGCCCCCAATCTATAGGGACACAACCCATACTGGTAAACATCGTAGGACCAAGTTGTTTTCCTCCTACTTTGATCTACACGAGGGATGAGGGGCAGTGGTCCATAATATCTTTTTTCCCTTCTATTCCCCGGCGAACCGTCCATTTCGACCGCATCAATCATTGCCAGTTCTTACGAGTGTTTTGCGTGCGGTCTAAAAGATATTGTGTATCTGGCGCAAACCTTTTATTTACTGGGTGGATGCCCCATCTCTAAGAAATCTTTTGCTAAAGGTTTCCGTAGATGTGTACTTAGGTATCTCATTCAGGTGTGATGGAGTTGAGTTGTACGGAACCTCCTCCCTGCCTCTTTGCGGTTCAGTTTTTCCTCTTTGCCAAATATTCCAGAAAGAGAGCGTGCAGAAGTTTTAGGAGTTATTATTATATTTGATGTGTGCTGTGTGGGATGTGGATTATTGAAAATAGATTTAGAGTGTGAAGAAATTACTTTTTCAAAAAAAATATTTTGATGGATTATATTATTAAGGTGACAATTCGAAAATCTTCTAATTTAATGGTTAGTCAGTAATTTGCTGGACATTTAGTATTTATCATCAAGGGTATGTATGCAAAATTAGAGATGCATTAATTCTATTACGAAGATATATCGTAAGGCTTTGATTATTACTAAAAATTGAGAACTTAACTTTTATACGTTATTCTTAAAAGTTATCTTCATAGACCCCATGAAGTAATACATTTTGCCGTTTCGAAAACTGTTATTGCAGAACTCAGAAGATTGTGTCGAAAATCTTTGTTCCTCCTTTTTTAATGATGTTATTTGTGTTCTCAAATCTCTGACCCTGCAATAGTTTTCTGGATATCAGAAAAAAATCACTTCGTACGAGATTGGATGTGGCAAAATTTCTAAGCTCCATCGCTTTGATTCTTCAGTGACATCTCGAGATGAGAGAGTCATGAGCATTTTGACCAAAAAGTTGGACGCTTTTATTGATTTTATCATACCATTACCTGTTCAGAGCATTGCTCAATTGGTTCGGCAGTGTGCAGTAATAGGCACTAAGGTTGGTCTGACTCTTCTCCGGGTAGTTTTTTAAGATGACTTCATGACAATCCCAAAAACAGGCAGCTTGTCCTTATGTGTAGAATTCTGTACCATATCGCTCTAGGATAGGAGTGGCGAACCTTTATGGATCAAAGTGCCATTTTTTTAAAAGAAGTGTTTAATGAGGTATAGACGTGCCGTCAAATAATTTTGACTTGTGATTATTTGGAAAATAATAAAACTGAATACTAAGAGCTCAAAACTATTTACTACGAAGAAATACTGTTTTCACTGTATAGTTTGTAAATATTTTAGTTCTACGTGTAATACAAAAAAGTAACATTAGTGTGAGTTCTGTTGTTGCAGATTGGAAGACAAATATTACTTTACTATAACTTTACTTTACTATTACTTACTTTATATATACTTTTAGAATAATGCATGCTCAATTGGAGTCATCTGCCAATCGGTTTTTAAGCAATTCATTATTTTTGCTGTGGTTCCACTTTTTTCACAAGAGGATTTGCGATTTGTTTCAAAATGCCGTTTTACAGACGATGTTCTGCAAATCATTATTTCAGAACATAAAACCCACTCCGCTATGTCGCCTTTATTAATAATGCCATATTTATAGATTCACCAAATTTGAAATTCTCTGTTACGCTTGCTATCTTGCCCTTTTGCTGAACTAGCCATGTTAAATAACACTTAAAAATCATAAATGTAGCACAAATGAACTTTAAAATACAGTTGTGTCAATGAAATTGACTATGCTATGCGTAGACAAACTTTGTATCATAAGCAATTGCAGTCTACGACGTATCTAAGGCAAGGAAATAACAAACATGTACTCCCCTCCACACCTCGACCGATCCCTCGCATTTCTTCGTAATACTTCATAGTAAACTTTGTTATTTTGAAATAAAAAGAACTTTTGAAATGCGAGATCACTGGCGTGCCCAAAATATTGTGTCGCGTGCCATTCATGCCAATGGTTCGCCATCTCTGCTCTAGGATGTGATTAGCTGTTCTTTCACTCTTGGCTCATCTTCTTAGTGTTGGAATCCTTTTATTGAATTCAAGATTCAGATGTCTAGTGACCCGCAAAGATCATCTTGCTCAAAAAGGTACATCATCTCTCGTAACATGTCACGTTATGTTTGTTTCTGAAACGGAAGCAGTGGAATCCAGTGACACTTTTGTCATGTGTAGCTTTTAGTAATTAATTTTCTACACACTACTGTTACTAAGATCCATCCCATTCATAATCATTTGGATGTTTGATTTTCAATATAATTGCAGTGCTAGTTTGATATCACGGGGCAAGGCGCAAAGCGCTGCTTGGTGAGATATAGGAATTACACCAAGCAGTGCTTGTTGTCGCTAGAATGGAATCCAAGATGGCGGCCTAGCGGTATCAAATCGTCAGGAAGATAATTTAAAAAATGTTTTTGAAATAATTGAAATATATATTTCAAAAGAAGAATATAGGAAGAGATTGAGAATAACCAAGATCAATCAATAAATAATGAATATCAATATAATATAATAAAAAGTAACATGTACTAATAATAGTATTATATGCAGTATATAATAATCTTATAATATAATTTAATAGTAATTATATATAATATTCATATAGTATGATTTAATAATAATTATTATATATAATCATATAGTATGATTTAATAATAATTATTATATATAATATTCATATAGTATGATTTAATAATAATTATTATATATAATATATATATAATTACTATATATAACAATAATATAGTATAACTTAATAGTAATTATAAAAAAGAATAATCATCGTATTGAAATATAAAAATTATTCATAAGAATATTCATATAAGGTAACATTATAAATAAATAACATAATATTAATTATAAACAAATAACAAAATAATAATTACAAATAAAGAACATATATTTATAGTTATAAATAAATATTCATAATATTTATAAATATAATTAAAAAAAAACAATTATAAATAACAAATATAAGATTACATATAATAATTGTATTTTTTATATTATATTATTAATCAAATAATTACATAATATGTATTAAAATTAATGATCAATATCAATTAAAAAGTACTGCAAACTTGTAATGTTCCAAAAACTGCAAAAATATCAAGGTAACCATATTGTAATATTATCACCCATTTTGGCGAACATAAACAACAACTTGGCGCGTGCACCGGGATTTCAAGCTAGTTCCGTAATTGGATAAAATCTTTCACTATTTTCACTGTGGCAGCATTGTTAATGAGTATTGGTCTACCACAACTCGGATTGTTTGTGAACGACCATATGGGGTCCCAGTCTGAAAATTCTTTTGCCACCTCACAGCAATGTCATATGATGGGCTGCAACTTTTATAAACAGCAATAATTTCATTGAGAATTTGTTGGTTGTTGTCAATTGTAAACTTTTTACATGAACTTAAATACTCATACTTCGAGCCTATATCTTCTATACACTGCGGGTTACTTCAACCTATCATTTCTTGAAACCAAAGTCAACATTAATGACTGTAATTTATATTATATTCATAGTGATCAATTACTTTGCAGATTAAATTTGTATCCAGATATCTATTATTTCTCAGTGTCGGCTAGGTTGCATAGAGGTAACGTGACCGCCTCGTAAGCTTAAGGTTGCGGGTTCGATCTCTGCTGGAGTCGGTAGACTTTTTGGATACAAAAATCGAGGGCATGCATGTCATATGATTATGTGGAATGTAAAAGAATCCTAGAGTATCAATTTGGCTCTGATACTCTCGGCAAAATTAAATCATGGCAATACTTAGCATCCTATGTGAGCTTGAATAAAAAATTAATGAAAGCGTTAAAAATTTGGTAACGAGAGTCACCACTAGATGGTACCACTACTGAAATGTAAAAGGGGGACTTGCAGTTTCTGCAAAGGCGTGTGTGCAAAAAGGCAGCCCATTTGGGGAAAAGATACTAATTAAAATTTTATGATATTCTTACGTATTTATACATCTCCAGAAATATTGTTGTAATTTTATGAATATACTGGTGAAAGGTAACTGCTCCTGCTATAATAGAAAGAGCAGTATGAAATATCTATAACAGATTTAAAAAAGAAATCCACCGTTTTCTGTTCTATGATTTCAACTTGCTTACGGCTGTATTCAACATTAATTGGACTGGACTACAAAGCCTGGTGTGACGTTTGAGATAAATAACAGTAGCGTGATTTTGATTAATTTAAATATTTAGTTTATTTACTTCACAGCTATTATTTACAGAATTATACATTTAAGTTATTAAATTTATTAAAAGCTTATAAGAGTTCAAAATAGTGGTTTGTGAAAGGTGAGTTCCTTTTTCATGCTTCGGTTTCCTTCGAAGGGTCAAAGCAAGATGTAAGAACAATGTAAAGAACATCGTGCCAGAAGCGGGGAAAGGGTCCTTCGCGATGTCAAGGGTCGACAGGAGATCCAAGCTGGTACTACGCAATAATTCAAAGTTGCGCAGGTGTCTTTGCACGTGTGGTAATTGTTTCCACAAAGACGCCGATCACAGCTGTGAGGCGAAAACGTTACACCTGAAGTTAAGAAATCAAAGTTAAGGGAAAGCAAACCGCGCCAGTTAAAACTTCATTTCACCACTATTTTTTTGTAACTTCGGTTACTCAACTGCGAGTTTCTAACCACAGTGGTCAAAATAGACCCCGTGATTGCGTTTACTGCACAAGCGTGGTTAAATCTAACCCAACTTTTGGGCAGGTTCAAAATTTTCGAACCTGAACCCGGGGTTAGGCAATTTATAAAAGACGGTGAAAAGAATTTAAGCGTATAATTTTCTTCCTTTGATTGCCAGCCAAGTAAACGAGGAATACGGCGGTTAATGTTTCTAGTGTGGAAAGAATGGACCATGTGTATTTTTGAAGTGATAACTTCTTTACGCACGTTTTGAGTGAACTTGAATGAACGTCACGAATGAACGTAACGCTCTTTCGGCTTTTGCGTCAAAAGAAGGAAATCATGCCAAAGGCCGTTCTTAACACACATCCCCCTAAACACATACCCCCCAAAAAAGATATATGACCAAAGGAGGGGCTTTTTTCCCCCCCCCCCCACCATTCCAAAATGACATGAAATCGCGGTAGTCTGTCACCCCTTTCCCCACCAATACGCCGTGAAAGTTCCTATAATGTTTTATCTATAGCCTCGATCTAAGTGGGGTCCCCCCTCACCTTTTTCTATGAATGGCGGGATTTTTTCTAATCCTAGTAGAAGCATGGAAATTAAACATGTAATATTTTTAAAAAATAGGCTTAAAGAGATAGAGAAATCCTATATTTAAATTAAACTGAAAATGTAGAAAAGGACAATTTTTTTGTAGAACTAAGTAAATAGTATAATTATCATTCGCAATATTCCAGTGAATTTAAGAATAAAAACCTTTTTTGTAAGCGAATCAGAATATTAATGAACAAATAGTTCTATTAATGACATAATTACTTAAATATACTTTGAGTCTAAAACGAAATCTAATACAATTAAAAAATTAAAATAACAAAATTAAGTATAAAGGTATTAAGAAAAAGTTACATTAAATAATTTAAATACAATAAGATGAAATATAATTAAGAAGACTTACCTCGAAGCAGCACCGGATATACTTGTACAAAACTGCCATACAATAACAAAAGAGCTAGTATAAGCCAGGGATTATGTGATATAAATATTCTGATTAAATCCTTTTTAAAGGTTTTGACTTAGATGCCTCTCTTCCCAGTCAATTACCTGTCTTACTATCCCTTTGCTTAAATTAATTCATGGATAGATTTGAATATCGTTAAATTACAGCTATAATTCACATAGCCGGATCGAGTCTTGAGCAAACTACCTGTGATTCTAAGTGGGAATTTTAAAGTAGATTTTTCAAAAGACAATCAAAACCTTTAGTTGATTTTTTAAAATCAAAATTCGATTTAATTATGTCAAATGATCCAAATGAAAGCACGACAAAGTACAGAATAACAATTGACGGAGTTTTTTTTTAAATATTTAAATAATTTCGAATCAAAAGTATTTAAAACCCATTTCAGCTACCATTAAACCTATTGTTTTCCTTCTTAGAACATAATTACGTAATTCACAAATGATTGTATATTTCGCAAAAAAATATTACTTTATGAGTACAGACATATGAATAAATAATTTTATATGTGGACAATACTAATATCCCCTTGTTTTTATTCACCGAGCTAATCCCAGAAATAACATTACAGTTAGTTATGAAGTTATTACATGAAGTTATCATTTCTACCGTGTGGTCATAAGCACAAGCCCACTTTTTTAATTATTAAATGGTTATGTTACATCTAAAATAAAGTCTATATTCAAGAAAGCTACCTCAGAATCCCTCCCAAATCCTCGATAATAAAGCTTCGATTAAAAATCTTAAATAAGACAAATTTTACTCTGTACTATCGAATTCTTTATCATTCAACTTAAAACTAAATTTTCCTAAAGCTTTTAGATGATTCATTTCCTTCAGTTAATTAAATCTTAATGAAGAATTCTAATTTCCATTAAGATAAAAATATGAATGTAGTTCATGTCAAAATATCAGCTATGTAAAGGCATTATTTCGCTAAAAAACATTATTTTACACTTAACATGGTATTAAATTTTTCCTTTACCTTAAAATGATCCTTTATTTAAAAACCTCTTGTTAATAAATGGTAATTTTAAGGTAACTGAATAATTTAATTCTATGTTAAATTAAAAGAATGAAAAATATGAGAATATAAAATTAAAAGAATTTGTTAAGAAATACTTTCGAATATTCATGCACTATGGCTGCAATAAATACTATTAAAATATCACAAAATTTCTGGTATTTTTGGTAAAAGATTTTTCACTTTTAATCTGTCTGAACCTTTCATTAGAAAAAATACTCTTGCGTTAATTTAAGTTAAAAATAAAAAATGTAAAAATTTATTGAATTCGACACAAATTTATGAATTTAAATTCTCATCGCATAGTCCCAAGGCTATTCTAAAATATTTTGATTATTTTTTGAAATAAAGGAAAGTGCACTTAAACATCTGCTTAAGCAATGTAATTAGTGTTACCCGAAAGTTAATCCTCTCTGTATTTAATGAATATTAAAAATGTAAATGCTTATCTATATTTTATAAAAAAGTTATTAAAAATAATTATGAATTAAGTATTGAAATATCACGCATATAGTATATATGAATTCGTATTCGATATAGTGTACTATAGATATATAAGACAGAAAATGTTTATACAAACTTTATATAATAATACTAATACTAGAAAGAATTATAGAACATGATGGGCAAATTAAATATCTTGCATAGTAGAGAACGGCGAAATTTTGAAGCTGAAAACCAAGCAATAACAAACCAAAAAATGAAAGAAAGGTCAATTGATCGAAATTCAAAACTATTATGTTTATGTTTTTTAAGGCTATCACACACACTAGTTTAGGGCAGTGAAGTAGGGTTAAGTTTGTTTTGTAGAGTCCTAACTTATATCCTAATTTATATATATATATATATATATATGTGTGTGTGTGTGTTATTCCTGTGTGAAAATTTCAATTGAACCAAATCAAGAAACAATTGTTGGTAATTTTTAAATACTTCTTACAAAAATATATAATTTTTAAAAATGTTTTAATTTTCAAACATATGTGTTTACTTTTAAATTTATATTGCTTCCTCATATTTTTTGGAGTAATTTATTTAAACTTTCAGAATCAATATACTCATTATGTGCATTTTAATATCTGTAAGAACAAAATAGATATTCAAAATGTTTACAGTCCTTTTATTTAATGTAAATTTACTCTTTAATAAGGAAATAATTGCTATTCAAACGTGTATTTTTTTTCGAAATTTTTACTGGTTTTCCCCTAATATTGATGTTTTTCATCAGACATGTTGGATTATACACCGGCTGCTTGACGTAGTTGGTTAGGCGCTGACTTTCTTCACCCAAGTTTGCGGGTTCGATCGCAGCCCTAGTCGGTGGGTTTTTCCTGATGAAGAAAATCGACAGCATCCATGTAGTATGACTTTACGACATGTTAAAGATTCCTAGAGGTCCTTTTTAGCTTGGATGCACTCTATAAAATTAAATTCCTTGAACAATTTCTCTCTCGTTTCGTCAGAGCTCGGGTGCCACCCTCTGGGGAGGAAACTGGGCCTAAAAATTACATTGCGGCAATTAGTATCCACCTGACCTGTATGTTGCCGTACTAAGAAGTGATACCAGTTACCGAAGAATGTACTAGGTTTGTAATTGTAAAATACCAATCTGCAGCCCCATTTGAAAAAAAAATCGATTTTATATAAAGATGAGAAAATGATTAAGGGTATCCTAACACGTTCGGAGAGTACTTTTTGACATAATAACATATTATTTAAACATTATAAAGGACTTTTTAGAACTCAATACCAATAAATATATCAATAAATACCAATAATTAACTAACAATATTTAAAATAAATTGCCTAAATTTTTACAAAAGTCATAATTAAATGTGAAATTTTAGCAATATTTTTATAAAACTTCGAAGCAATTAGAGAAAAAAGTAATAAACTTATATTAGTAAAAGTATTACTAAACAAATTATATGCATTTCTCTAGAAAATGCACTAAAATTTTAATGATTTATTAAAATTTGAAAATTTTAGAGCTAATTGAGTAACATTATAAGAATTGTTATATTCTTTATGAGACCATTATTTAAATAACAAGCCATAACTCAAAAAGTATTCATATAATGAGAAATATTTTAGTGCATTCTCTAGAAGATAACATAAATAGCAGGTTCAAAAAGTTTTACAGAAATACATTTTCGTAACAATTTGAGTTATGAGACTCGCCATGATAGATTTTGAGTAATTTAAATGCCCACTTCTGTTAGATCAAGGACCCACTTCCGGTTTCTCTAACTTTATAAAATTGATTGTAACTTGGCCTCAAGGTAGCGTAGAAACAAAATAAAGTATTTTTCGTAAAGCCAAAAGTTAGCTTTATTCAATTAAATTAAAAACAAAAATATCTATCTTGACCAAATTTGGTCATTTTTAACTTGTTCGGATACCTTAATTGTAAACAGGAATAAATTAAAATTGTTATTGATCCATCTTTTTAGGGACTGAATGCATAAGTAAACATATGTATAATACAATGATAAAGGAAAATTTGGCCATGGTTTTGTCTTTAAGAGGTTTTGTGTGTGTGTGGTAAACAAGGCATTCACACAAATGTTTGATCCCAACTCTACGAACTCTACAATAGAATCTACTCCAGTAAAATGTAGATTCTACTCTGTCTTTAAAAGTAATTTATCTTTTTACATCAAAACATATTCAAAAGATTACTCTTTTGTTCAGGAATAATTTATGTTTTAAATTACTTGCAAATATTACCAAAATTAATTTATGGAATGAAAATATTGGAGTATTAAAAAAGTTCTGTGATATATTTTAAGTTAACGAATATCTCTAGTGCTTCTGTAATGCATTTAAAAGCAAATATTGTTTTAAATTTCTATTATATCGTTTTAAAATTCAAACAACTTAATAAATGATCATGAAATTAATTGGAGTACTTAATGATATTAATTTCTCTATTCGTATTAATAGATAATCTGTTGAAAAATATTATTCAAACTATAAGTTTTGAAAATGAAAACTATACAATTCCTGTTGTCATAGTAATCGACCTTTTTCTCTTACTAGCTGGTATACCCTTTCTTCGTATGGGTGAATTGAAAAATTAAACAATACAGTTTGAAGGATAAAGAAGTTTTTAATGAGTTAATTTTACATGAATTGCAAAATGAACAACAACAACAACAAAAAGTTTTTGCATATCTTAGCTGAACAAAAAACACTATATTTGCTAAATTTTGAGTCTGTAGATCTAGTAACTGATAAAAAGGATTTTTTTTTATTTACAGCGCCCCGTAACTCTCTTGTGAGTCGATTTTTGAAAACACTTTCCTAAGCTGATCTCTACTCAGCAAAAGTAACATATTGTTACAAATTTTGTGTAATGAACGCTTAAAATAGTGTAAATAATTTATATATGGATGTGTAATACATTAATATTACTTTCTGTTGTATTTATTTTATGCTAAAATTATAATATCTGCAAGCAACGCCGTTCCTTACATTGTAATGGTGATTCAATGGAAACAAAGCGAAATGTTGGTGATAGAGCCACATTTGCATCATTTTGGGCGACCCTGTTGGCAGCTTGGCGATTGATTGAACGATGCAGTAGTTGATATGTTGTAGCGCTACCTGGTGGGAAGCTACAACGAAGAGGATATCTCATAATATTAAAATATATATAAAATACACATACATGAAAATTTTTACTGTAATCGGTTGAACGGTATTGGAGTGAAACGATTTCATATATACGAAGAGTCCTTTATATATGTATAGATTAAGAATCGATATTTTCCATGATTGTGATAATCGTTCAGATAAAATTATTATTAATATATACTCTCTGTTGATAACAAATTGATATGTTTAAGTGATTAGTTATCGATTAATATCAGATGACGAATCATTAGAATAGATATGCTCAGAAATATACTAACTGAAACGTGTTTTAAGCAACATATTTTACTTATATCAAACGTTTCTTTATCGATATTTTTAATGTAAACTAATAAAAATTATAGGATTTTTTTATATCAGTATATATGAATTGAAGAAAAACCGATTCGCTCATTCATTTACTCATCAAGAAATCTCCGGAATTATCATACCCACAGTTTTGAAATTTGGCAGCCATATTCCTCGTGTTGTGAATAGAAATCCACTCAGGAACTTTTTGGGATAATCGAAATCTAAGAGGAGTTTCAGGGGCGTTATAACAAAAACCCTTCGTTTTTGAACCATATTATACTTATGAATTTGAAACTCAGAAGACATTTCTTTTGTTGAGTAGTGATCCAGTAAGAACGGATTTCGTGGAAGTCAATTGCCAAAAGGGTATTGCTAGATATAAAGAATTCCAATTTTTCAACTATTAGACTTACAGATTTCCAACTCTGCAAGTATGTTTCTTTTAATGCGTGGGAGGTTACAAGGGTGTAAATGATAAATATACTTCTGTTTTAGAAATTCTTATCCCTTTTAAATTAAGAAGTGAGTGCTATAAGAATATTTTTCAATACAATTCGAAGGCTTAATGTGCTGTGTCTTAGATAACACTAACCCAAAAGAATGTATAGTTTTACAAGGTCATGAAATACCCAGCAGCGAAGCGACAGTTTATAAATGTCGCAGGGAAATATTTAAATGAGATTTCCTCAAATCACCAAGGGAGATGATCAGTTCACGCAAGATGTTAAAATAAGAACTCTGTGTAAGGTGATTTCTCTAAGGAAAGTAAGTGATTTTATCAAATCCCTAACTTGTTTCAGTGAAATGATGAAATAATATTGTCAAGAGTTTAAAAATGTTTATATTTAGCAAATAAGGTGCATTATTAAAAGTAGAGTAATTAATACTACAATAATCAATGAATTACAAATTATTTTTTCAAAAGAATTAGATAATAAAGCTGGTATTTTTTTTAAAAAAAGGTATTTATAGTAGAATTTCAATTTTTTTAAAGAAAATATACATTAATGTAGTACTTCAGAAATATCCTGCTTTATTTGTAACACCTTTTTGTTGGTCATTATTTACCTTTTTAAAATAGCTTTTTTTTTCTGTAAAGAGGGCGTGGTCGAATTCCCTAATTTTTTTGTTTACATTTTTCAATTGAAGTTTTATCCAGTTTCTAATTTTCAGGCATACAAAAGTGATATAACAATCGAAAGATACTACAAAGAATATAACAAAATTAAACTAAAAAATGATGTTTAGGTTATCTTATTTTGGTGCGGCACGTCAGAAGCCCGGCTCTGCCTGGCACGGACGAGGAGAGAGGGGGAGGTAAAGGGGGTAGTAAAATAAGCAAAAACAGAGCTCTACAAATGCTGACTTGTTCATTTCATCATTTCACTAAAACAGGTCGAGGATTTGATCAAATCACTTACTTACAAGGAAATGACCTCAAAGAGACGTTATTTTATCATCCTGCGAGAACTGATTATCACCTCTTAGGGATTTGATGAAAGTCTCAATTTCAATATTTTCCTGTGACATATATAAATTATAGGAATAATTTATTAAATGTTTTAACTTTCGAACACCATCAGAAAATAAGTGAAATACAGAAGTGTCCCAATAACTCGGTCACACACTTGGAGGTCGAAAACGACCCTTCCAAAACGATACCGAGGAAGAAATTTTGTCTGATGCAAGAATTATTGCTGCTGTGACAGTTAATGAAAAAGTGTCGGAAAATTATAAAGACGTTAGCATTGAAGACAAAGCACAAACCTGTAAAATGTCAAATAATGAAGGACTAAAAGTTATCGCAACCTCCTTTAAGTATTTGTAGCAAGGTGCGTCGTTAATGGGCTTGCTGTTTCATCACGAAGACGACGAATGCTGGAAAATAAATGAAGACGTTTACGCGTTGAGGACACCTTACAAACTAAAAAATAAAATTAGCCAGTATTTGTCAAGTGGTTGACTTAATTTTCATTATAGACTGCTTTATACCTTCATGAAATATTTTCCAGAGCTTTGTCTGATCAGGTAAATTACTGTATACTATGTATTCATTAAACTTCATTTTCATGTACTCGTAGTAAATGCTCTATGTCTTCATAAAGTACGTACTTTTCTTTTGTTGAAGGTTTTGGGGGCAGTTTATTTTCTGTTGTATTCTCAAGTAAACAATACATACAAGGGAAGTATACTATTTTCTGTACTGCAATTGTACCTTGTAACAGTCATACTTATTTTTTAACCCATTCTCGAAAATTTGGCATTTTAACAAACTCGGCTATCCTTTGGATCACATAAGGCAGAATTTATTGAGACTCTACCATATTTCATTTTTTTTCTCGCATGCATATTACTGTTGTTAATGTCATAAAATCCATTCTCATTTACCTACCACCTGGATAGTGTTTTAATGTCTAAAAGCAAGGTTTTATTTTTCATAAGACACCGTACTCATCAAATAATCATCAGCAAATGCCAAATTTGCTGATGATTTTTATGCCCACGCACAAAGCGATTGGTGAATTTTCTCTAATAAGACAGAGTAAAAGCTATATCTAATTTATAAATGAATATCAGCTTCTATAATGTAACATACAAGCGAGCGCCTTCTCGTATGTTGTCATTTAGTGCATCATTTCGGCGTGATTTATTACGTAATATAAAAGAGTAAAATCGTAAAACCGACCAATAATTGATTTCGATCGGGACCCAATTTAACGACTTTGCCTCTTAATTAATGAAAATTTCCCTTTCTGAAGTTTCAGTACGAGGCGAGCGTCCGTTGTTGCTATAGTAACCGTGGATATGTTTACAGTTATCACGAGGCAGATTGAAATGATAATGAAGTATATAATTCTTTGTGTATTTTGGATGGAGGAAGGGGGGGGGGTAATAAGTTTTATGCTAGTTGATTTCTGGCTAGCCAATTAGAGTTATGTATGTATATGTATACATGTGATTAGCATTAATTTTCTGAAAGTACATAAACATAATTCATTATTACATGAATTTTTAACTTATCAATTAAGGTTAGAGTTTATTATTAATTTTAATTATTATATTTTGGATTAGATTGTTTGAACTAATGGTTATCTCATATATATATATATATATATATATATATATATATATATATATACATGAATATTTATATACATAGGAGAAAAGTGACACATTCACTTATTCACACACTCATCACAAGATCTGCGGAACTATTAGACCGACAAACTTGAAATATGGCAAGCATGTTTTTTTTATTGAGTATAGTTTCGCTTATGAGTTTAAAAAAAAATGACTCGCGAGGGGTGTTGTGGCAGCGTTATAGACAAAAAATGCCCGTTTTTAAACTAGTAGACATACAGACTTGAAATTCGACAAAAATGCGTCTTTTGTTGAGTAGAGATTCACTAAGAACGGTTTTTTTTTGTGTAAATCAACTCTTAAGGGTGGTTGTGGAGAGATACGGCAGCGTTATAGATAAAAAAAAAACTTCCGTTTTTGAGCTATTAGACCTACAGACCCTAAATTTGGCAAGCATGTTTCTTTTGTTGAGTAGAGATCCGCTAAGAATGGGTTTTGCGTAAATCTTCTCCGAAGATTGGCTTCCAAGGTTAAAAATAAATATACTTCCGTTTTAGGCATTCGTTTTGTACATTCCTGTATTAACGATTGTTTAAACATTAAATACTTTTGGATTTCGGAACACACTTATACAATTTTTCTCGTTTTAGGAAATTGATGAATAATTCATGCTCTGAATATTTCTGGAAGTTTATTTTATATTGGTTACGTATGGATTATTTTTGTCTTTTTTCAGACTAAATCGATATTCAAATCACATGATAAACATATATTTATTGTATGAAAATAAAATTTTTTGTCATTTATTAAATTAAATACGAGTATAATTGTAAAGGAGAAAAAAGCGCATGCTATTTTCTTTTTATTTACTATTCTTGAGATACACCTTTTTGTTAAATAGATTTAGAATTGTTTTTGAATTTATTAACAAAGATTCATTGTCATTACTTAGTATACAGATTGTGTAAATTTAATTATACCCTGATTAAAATAATTTTTTTGGTATTATTCAGAAACTGAATTATCTTTTTTTAAACAATAAACTGTATTTAAAGCTTTTTTTTTGTATTGAATTAGGCTAGTTAAATACTTTAGTTAAAAGAATCATATAAATAGTAATAAGTTGAGAAGTTTGATTAAGAAGTACAAATGCTAAATATGTATAAGTATTAACAGATTTTTATAAATGTCGCAAAATAAGAGAACAATTAACTCTTAGAATTAAATTTGTGCATATTTAAATGAATAAATCATTCAGTTCTTTGAATTTTAGAGTAATTAAATAATTCACAATTATAGCAATATATATACGTTATAAAAAATTTTCTATACCAACTATTTTATTTGAAATGCTTCTATGCACTTGATGTAATTTTTTATTACATTTAAGTAAACTATTTAATTTTCAATATATATTTTGGGTATGAATTAAAAGTTAACAAAATATAGAGATATTTATCAATATAATTGAAAATACTATTAATTCCAATAATAGTAATTAGTTTAGAAGTTTTTGCAAATTTTGTAACCTACTTTGAATGTTAACCCTATTATTACGCGAAAGGAACTAAACCCATCAAAATGTTATTTTAAGAAATGAACTTTTTATGCCATTGAAGGCGTATATTACGTATATCAATTCAAATTAAAATTAAAAAAAAAACTGTTAGAAAATTTGTTTGTAGTTTTTTAAAAAATATTTTCGGTGAAGAAATTTATTAATTTATGTAAAAGAAATAAAGTTATTTTTTTGTAAGACAAGTAATGTAAGAAAAAATTTTTGTGAAGTAAATTCCTACTTAGATCAGCAAAGAAAATTTTTTGTATTAGTTACTTTTTATTAAATAAATATAATTAATATAAAAATATGTATATACATATGACAGAATCACAATATTAAGTGACAAAATAGAAAGCGATTTTCCTTGCAATTTTCCATTTTCCTTTCTATGTTATCGTCTTAGGCTATTTTTGTCGTTTCTTGAACAAGCAATATAAAGAAAAAATTAAGTCAATACCTACTTAGGTCAACAAAGAAAAATTTTATTTTAGTTACTTTGTTTTATAGTTCCAATTGATGTAAATATGTATATACATATCACAGAATCACAATATTAAATGACAAAATAGAAAGCGATTTTCCTTGAAATTTTCCATTTTCTTTCTATATATAGTGTTGGACTGTTTTTTTTTTTGTTTGCACCTATTTATTCATTAATTAAATTTAATTATTCCAATAAAATAGTATAGTAAAAAAGAAATCACGTTCTTAGAAATTTGGCCATCCCAGGTGAGATTGGAACCTACGACCTATGGATTAGAAGTCCAACGCGCTATCCATTGCGCTACAGGGACACACCGAACGAATTTTCTTCTGTATATACTGTTGGGCTGTTATTTTTGTTTGTTATTATTTATTCATTTTTTTAAAATTTAATTAATGAATAAATATTTGAAAAAGTGGCATTAACATCCAGTGTCATCCACTACAAGTTTAAAAAAATGTATTTGAACTTGAATGGATGGAAAAAGAAAGTATTTTCTTAACGATTGAAAATTTGAACAAGATATATATAAGTGTATATATAGGGAGGGAGTAAACAAATAGTAGGAATTGAATAAGTTATATTATGAATTATATATGTTAATTAGCATTACTCACCACGTTATTCATTTATGATTAATGTTTTGTTTAATCACAAAAAAGTGAGTCATTAAGTCAATAAACATGAATTGTTTGATTTTATTAACTCATTTTTCAATTTCTACTATTAGCTCACAATCTCTATATATTTATTTATTTATTTATATATTTATTTATCTTGGTGGAATTTTCAATCGTTAATAAAATGCATTTTAATTCGCTCAATTGAGCTGAAATCTTATATACCGGATTATTTTGCATGACAATATAATAATATAATAATAATTAATAAAATTAATTGATTAAAACTAATTATTTAAAGAATTACAGATACACAACCACGTTGGCACCATTTTTGACGACTTAGCGACCTATTTGGAGACTTGCGTCAAAACTTGAAGGTTTTTTTCTCACGTGTTACAGTATTCAGTTGAACTTAAATTTATATACACGATTGTTTTGGATGGCAATACGATACTTTAATGATAATAAATAAAAATTAATTACCACTTATAATGTTGTGATTCTGTCATATGTATATACATATTTATATTAATTGTAACTATTTAATAAAAAGTAGCTAAAATAAAATTTTTCTTTGTTGATCTAAGTAGGAATTGACTTAATTTTTTTTTTTATATTACTGGTTTTTATTTAAATCACAAATTACTTCAAAATATTATCTAAAAATAAGCAGCGCATACTCACTTTCAAAAATTGTTAATTTTGGAGATTTTTATCCAGTTCCAGTTTATTGTAATAATAATAATTATAAAATTATAGTTTTCATAGACTTTCTATGATTTTGGTGGTCACGGTGACGAAAAGTCATGGTCACGAACTCATGACCGGCATTGTTTATATCGAATCATGCTTTCAAATATTAGTGCACTAGAGCTTCGCCGTGTAGAGGAACTGATGTCCAAATAATCTGACGAGGCTCAAATTTCTCACATTGGCACGGTTCGGAAGTTTGAAACTGAGCTGTCATCTTCGTCACTTGAACATGTGATAGCCTTCCACCTGAGAAAGCCGTGTCTTCATCTACTCGGCCTAAATCTGTAGGGAGTAAAGATTGATGACCCAAGTTAGCCATGAGAAAAATCCAATTTATTATTATCAAATATAATAATCAAAGACAAGCTTACTATAGAGAGAAACTCCAGAGTGAGATATATCGTAGCTCAAAATCTTATGTGAATAAGCGCATGAAATCCTAATCGCTTAACTTTACTTAAAGTTATTCTATGAATTCTAACTTCCTTAATTTATTTCAATGACTAAAGCCCGTTCAATAATCACGCGTCTAAATTCAGATCCTTACCTTAACCGCACTGCGTTCAGCAACTCCGCTTCCTTTCCTCCTTCCTTGTCGATTATTAAACATCCACTCTATATATACTAATTAATCTGCATATCAAGGTTTGTTCTTGAGAGGGATGGCTATGTAATAACTCAATTGTTGGCACCAAAGATTCCCCAAGAGAATTAATAGAAAATTCCGTAAAGCCCCGTCACTAATGTCTTTAAAAATTACGGCGTCCAACACCACAAGCCTTCAAGTTTCTTCAAAGTGCGATTTTAATAATCAGTTAATCTTGTGTAGGTCTGAAAAATATTTGTTCATTAAAATGTATTACAAGTAATTAAATCCATGTAAAATTTGTGAATTACTGTAAATATTACAATATACAGTCTCATTAAAAGTAACATGAATGGTTCAATTAATAATATCGAATACTATTACTCAAACAATATATTTAGAATGCTTGGAAAAATTTAGATATTTAACCTTTTGACTACGCTATCGGTTATACGAAATACATAAATTGTTCTGTAAGAGACCCAGGACATTGTACACATTCAAAAAATCAGTTTTTTTTTAAATTTTAGTATTAAAGAACAGTGAATATTTTTCTGAATCTAAAAGTGTATAACACTTATATGTTTGTAGATAAAATAACCTTATATTGTATAAAATATGAAAAGCGTAATTGACCAAAATGTAAACAAACATTTAGTTTTTTTACTTTCCCTCCAAAGCATATTTTTTTGCTTTTAGGTACACTTTACAAAACACCTATGGCTCTATGTGGTTCCAAATTTTTTCATACTTCTATACAGGACACCTGTACATATAGGGAACCTATTTTTTTTGTCGAAGTAGTACATAGTTTTTAAAAAAATACTTTTTTGTATAAAAAAAAAAGGGGGGGGGAGAGTAAAATTTTTTAAAATTACAAAGCTTTATAATTTTTTTAAAGAAACTTTCTTAATATTTTACTGAAAAAAATCGTTCACTATATTTTCTATATTGTTTTATACATGTGCAAAAAATATTTTACATATTTATAAGAGATACTTAACAAAAAATGGTTCCTAAACATAAGCACCTATTATATCTCAAAAATTATGTCATTATGTAAAATATCTTTTTTGTATTTCTTTGCAGAATGATTAAAATATCTTTAATAGGTTCTCACACACACACACACAAAAGAAAAAAAAGAAAAATCTAAACTCTATTGGAAATTTTTAAAGATATATATCTCATAAACAAAGAGTCTTAATTTAGGCATTTTACTCTTTCGAGCATGTACTAATAAAAAAAAATACTTAAATAAAATGAAAAGAATATTCTTCAAGACAAAACACTTGTTTCATCACTTAAATCATTCCTGAAAATTTTGGAACAGCCGAGAATTTCTTGGACATCTCGTTCATCATCTTCATCTTCACCATTCCACCATTTCCTTCATCATGACTCCATTTCTAAGTGACCAAATATGGCTTCACTTTCAGCCATTTCCTCTCCGATACGTTTATGTAACCGGAAGTGTTTTTAATGTGCGGATAAGCAACGAAAAGCACTTAGGTGCTGATTACATCGACTGCCTAAGCGATGGGGTTACAGCGAAGAGACATTTTGACGCTTTTATATACGATGAGAAATGCTATTTATACACTGTAGGGGTTAGGCACTCAGGCATAGGGGGTCCTATGTAATATTCCGTCCGCTTTTAACCCCTTAAAAAACCACCGCATTTTAAATGACTCGGGTTATAGGGCTTTTATTTATTTTGTGTGGGAGTCAAAAATTGAAATGCAAATCCTTTTTAGGTGGCAGGGGTGGTTTATTTTCAAGTCCCGCTGATACGTACGCGATAGAAGAGGAAGAAGAAAAAAATTGAAATTGAGTCGTGCTGTGCATTTTCTAGATGATTCCCCACCGCTCTTCGTTGATCCGAATTGCATGTGTGCATCATGTATGCATGGAGCAGAATGAGTGCACTTTCTTTTTGAAATCTCTGACAAAATTTCTTGTTTGTGTCTTTAAATACGTGCGAAGAACTCAAATTAGAAATGAAAAAATGTTCGCGGAAATAAATGTTATTTTGTTTTATTTTTTTGAAAACTAAAAGCTGGGAAATAAGTGTTAACTTCTGTTTTTATTATTTAGATTGTAAGTATAACTGCTTTTCGTTTCTTAAAGAAGTTTAAAAATCTGGATAACCCCCATCCTTTCTTCTTTGTTTCTCTCCTCTCTTTTCCTTCCTCCTTTTATCTTTTATCTTCTTCCTCTCCTTTCTCTTCCTATCTCCTATATTTTTCTCTCCCCTCATCTCTCTTTATTTTTTCTCCTTTTCTCCTCTCTCTTTATTTTTATCCTCACCTTCTCTTCTCTTTTTATTCTCTCCTTCTCTCTATTTTTTATCCTCTCCTCTCCTCTCTCTTTATCCTCTCCTCTCCTCTCTCTTTATCCTCTCCTTGCTCTCTCTCCTCTCTATTTTTATCTCCTCTCTCTCCTCTCTATTTTTATCTCCTCTCTCTCCTCTCTATTTTTATCTCCTCTCTCTCCTCTCTATTTTTATCATCTCCTCTCTTTATTTTTATCCTCTCCTCTCTCCATTTTTCTCCTTTTCTCTCTCTCTTTTTCCTCTTCTGTCTCTCGAAGCCGATTGGTTGTGGTCACGAACTCTTGACCACCGTGTCACGGGTTCTAGTCTTTAACTTTTTACCTCTCTTCTCATCTTTCTTTCTCTCCTCTTCTCTCTTTTTTCTCTCCTCTACTCTCTTCCTTTCTCTCCTCTTCTCTTCTTTTCTTGCCTCTTCTCTCTTTTCTCTCCTCTTCTGTCTTCTTTTCTCGCCTCTTCTCTCTTTTCTCTCCTCTTCTCTCTTCTTTTTCTCCTCTCTCTTGTAGCCTGTTAGTCATGGTCACGAATTTATAACTGGTATGTCACGGGTTCGAGTGCTTAATCTCCTTCCTCTTTCCTTTCTTTATGTCCTCATCTCAATCTTTTCTCTTCTCGCTTAGCTGCCTCTCCTCTTTTCATCCTCTTTCCTCTATCTGGAAGCCTTATGGTCAAAGTCACGAACCCGTGGCCGGTGGTGTCGAGTCACAGGTTCCAGTCCTAGTACCACTGAAGACCCACCGTGGGGCCACCGTGAAGAGGAGCCTATGCAAGTTAAATCTGTGAGAGGCTCGCACCTCTCTCTCTTGGGCATCTAAATGTGTGGGAGACAGGGAAGAGACACTCGACTTGATCCAATTAATCTATTTATTTATCACACAATGAACAGACATAAATTCAACCAATAGTAAGAAAATGTCTCAATGCTAACCACGAAAGAAGAACAATGACAGTACACACGATTAGGAGACAATCAAACTTGATCCTTACTTTATAAAGGATCTAACCTATCATCCGATTTAATCTAACATCAATTTAATCTTAGAGAAAAATCGTCACTATAAAACTTCATCCTAATGAGTTCTAAATCACAATAATTGAAGTATAATACCTTCAGTAGCAATTTCACCACACAGATTCGAGTATAACTCTTCTACTCTCTATTCAAGCTAGAAAACTTTGACTATATATAGTAAGTTAATTTAAATACCACCATTCTCTTCTTCCGAAGGGTTGGTTGAGAATAACGCGAATTGATAGCTCAAAGATTTCCCAAGAGGATTAATTGAAGGAATGCGTATAGATCCGTAACAAATATATTGTGGCTTTAAGTTCTCTCGTTGGCGTAATGTGGTAGTTTGGAGAACGGAGAGGGGTACCAACTCAGGTGACGTCCTCTTCACATGAACGCGGCTCAAAATTAAGAAATCCGTCGCCAATAGCCTTAGTGTTGCTTCAAAGTGAAACGTAAATCAAAATTAAATCCATTTAATGTTTATTCATTTCTCCTTTAAAGAAAAATAGCCTTTTTGTTGAGAGTAACGCCCAAATTATAATTTTTTTTATTATATTGCTGCGAGCAATCATAATTTCCAATATATTGTGAATAACTTTTAGTATCCGTTGTTAAAAGGGATTTATATTTTATTTATTGTAAACTGTTCGATAGTTTTTTTATTATACTAAAATTATCACCTTAGATATTTGTGCTATCGCAATATGAAGTTACAGTAAAAACTTAAATTTTTTTTTTGTTATATATTTTGTTAAAGTTGGTATTGATATGTTATTAAAATTTACTTTTCAACAAGCATATATTAAACTAATAAAGTATATATTTCTTTGAATTTAGTTGTTTTTGGTTGCAATATTTTACCAATTTTAAAATGATATATAATATAGTCATTTTGTTAGTATGAATAGCAAATATGTTACACTCAAAAATTAATAAATTCTATATAAGTATAATTTTGTTTTTTAGTCACCCACTTTATCATATTTGTTGAAGTCTCACAAAACTTGCTATAGATATTTGGTTCTATTTCTTGAAGGCAGATTATTCAAAAATATAACAATTTTTGTAATTATTTTTCAAAAAAATATTTTGGGGAATAAATAGAAAAGAGGAAATTTGCGTTTTAAAGTGGCATTGTATTAAAAACAAGTAATATTAAAAAAAAATTTAAGTCAATTCCTACTTAGATCAACAAAGAAAAATTTTATTTTAGCTACTTTTTATTAAATAGTTACAATTAATATAAATATGTATATACATAGGACAGAGTCACAACATTAAGTAGTAATTAATTCTTATTAATTGTAATTAAAGTATCGTTTAAAACATTCAGTTCAACTGAATACTTTAGAACGTGAGAAGAAAACCTTTTCAAGTTTTGACACAAGTTGTCAAAAGGGTCGCTAAGTCGCCAAAAATGAGGCCAACGCGGCTCTATTTGTAATTCTTTAAATAATTAGTTTTAATCAATTAATTTTTATTAATTCTAATTAAATTATTGTATTGTCATCCAAAATAATCATGTATATAAAATTTCAGCTCAATTGAGCGCTTTAAAATGTATTTTATTAATGATTGAAAATTCCATCAAGATAAATAAATAAATAAACAAGCAAACAAAAAATAAATATATAGAGATTGTGAGGTAGTAGTAGGAATTGAATAACTTCAAAATACTAGAGTGGAAAGACAAAATTTGAAGAATAAAAATATATCTTGTACGAAAATTTTTTTTTTTGTAATGTAGGTATTCTATTATACTTAATCGATAAATACGAATTATTTGAATATTCTTTTTTTTTTATAATTTGAATTTAAAAAACTATTTTTAAATAAATGTATTTAGTTTTTATTAAACATTCTATTTTATAAAGAGGTTTATGTATGTATACACTTATATAATGAATTAATGACTTATATAAACTAGAAGGCAATCGTATCAAATATAAAACTCTTACTGGCCTTGATTGCCATTCAAACATATTGTTTTCAAAACAACACTGGATATGAGGGCAACGTAAACCTTAGCATATAAAAAGTGATTATTTACATATCTGACTGCTATTTATTGAGTCTTAAAGAGCAATAATGTTTAAACATCCACTTTCGAACTACATTTTTCCACTTAAAACACCATTCAACAAATATACATAGTTTCGCCTTTTGAAAGTGAAATGTTTCGAATAAAAGCGATATAGGATCGCTTAAGCGAAAGTCAAGACAAAATGACATTAAACAAGGAAAAATTTCCACAGTTTCTCTCACACAGAGCCCAAACAAGAAAACACTAAGTAAAAAGGCCTCAACTCAGTTGGAACGTATTAGTTTTCAAAGCTAACGGATTTGAACCACACATCCCCACCCCCCTCTCATTGTACAGAGGGGTCTGGGGTTTAAAAGAATCGCGCCACGGTTGAAGAGAAGTGTACGAAGAATCTTTGCCCATACTTAAATTTAAGCTGATCCCTCCATCGGCATGCATTATTCATGGCAAGAAGCGCTGGTGAATTTTAAAATGCCGACAGCATCGAAAAGTCGCATTTTTCTCATGGGATAGCCCCGTCCACGTTGAAGTGTGTGTCGTGATTTTTACCGGTCCGTGGTTTTTGTATGCCTTTCCCTTTTCTGTGGGGAGATGGGCGATATGTGTTTTGAAAAGAAAGGAGAATGAAATTTGAGGAAGCTGTGTCACAAACTCTTGTCTTGTTTTCGACTGCTCCGATTTTGCATTCTGTACAGATTTAGAAGGTAGTTGGGGGACTGAAGTGGAACTTTTATTTGTTTATATATATATTGACTTTGGAAAGGGGTTTGTTTGGTTTTTTTGTTTAAATGGAACTAGATTGGCACCCCGCTGAGAATCGAATGTGTTCAATGATTCGAGCAGATTTTACAATGTGATATTTTGTGTATAAATGCTGCCCTAACTATTTGGTAAAACAGTTGGTTTTCTCCAGTTATATACTTTCGTAAATTTTTAAATGTTTATATTTTACTCATATTATCGTAAATTAAATTTACGCTTTGGATTCTCTAACACAGGGGGTATCCAACCCAAATGACCTTGCGAGTTACATCGGAAAAACATTATAACCCCTCGGGCCGCACATAAAAATATGTACATTTATATCAGATTTGGAAACAGAAAAAACATTTATTAGAGTAAAAATATAAAACAAAATGAATTATTATTATCGTTTTCATTATTTTTCATGAATACAGACATAAATAATATAATAATGTTTATATAATATAATAATGCAATGATCAAATAATGTTTAAAATATTACAGTTGCCATTTTCTTGAAAATTACGGTGTTCATTTTGAATTAATCTTTCGTTACTTATTGTTGAAATTTGATTGTGCTGTCATTCGCAAACGATTAAATACACGTTGTCCTCTATCTTAACCAATCCTGTATATATTTTTTAAAACTTTATTAAACATCTCTGACGGCCTCTTGCTTTTTGGACACTCCAAACAGAAAAGGAGGAGGAGAAAAGAAAGTCGCACACACAGAGAATCATGTACCATCCATAGTAAAGAATATGCATAGTGCAATTCGGAATTTATTAAAAAAGTAATTTATTATAGAAAAATCAAATGTAACTGTTTGATAAAATATAAATCTATTTTAATCTAAAGGACATTTCTATTATCAAAAAGGATTTATTTTAAAACAAGAACAGGTAACAGGCAAATACATTGTAGAGATTTAAGTACACACACACACACGCACGCACACACACATATATATATATATTAATATCCCCTTAAATATAAATTTCAAAATGAAAAAACTTTAAAAAACTGATGTTTAAAAATTTTTAAAAAGATTCGCGGGCCGCAAGTTACGTACTGGAGGGCCACATGCGGCCCGCGTGTTGGACACCCCTGCTCTAACACACCGGATATTAAACTGTGGTGCGCGGACCCCTGAAGGTCCACAGCGCCAGCCTAGGGGGACCACGATAACTCTCATCTAACGTTGAGTTTACCTCTTTTACAGACTCTGAAAGGTTTCGTGGAAAAATTGAAAGATGTGCCATACTAGAGTAGATTACTCAACAGTCTTGGATGAAGAAATTGTACAAGAACTAGTATTTTAATCAAGGATGTTAAGTCGGGGAGAGGATGTTCAAAATCTTGAAGGGGCCCATGGTGATCGATAGCTTAAGAATCACTGCTCTAACAGATTCATCCTGATCTATAAATATTGAATAATATTTACTCTGCTGATGTAAATTCAGTTATATCAATAACAATTTCATATTTTTATCATTTTAAGGTATCCAACTGCGTTCGGAACCGTGATTTTAAAAATGCGCATAAATGGATAATTTTCATGATATTTAGTGTCACTTTGATGAGAATACTTGTATAAAATTTTTTAAGGACATTATGGTAAAAAAAGTTATTTAAATACAATATTTTGGCAACAAATTAACTTAGAATAACCTTTTTTCAAAACGTTCTCCTTTTATTAGAAATGCTTCTATAATAAAAATATTTTGTGTGCTTATATATATATAAAGTAAAGACTTCTCCAGAGAGTCTGAACTATTTTTTTTTTAAATTCACATTATTTTCAAATTTACAACCCATTGAACTAATTATCGGCGTTTTTTTCTTAAAATTTCTCTCCTCTGTTGTAGTAAAATATGAATAAATCCACTTCTAAGTTGTATATTTAAAAAATTCTAGTTGAGCCTCTGTACAGAGGCTTGAGCTATATATAGGCAAAATATTATTAAAANCAAAATCTTGGGGGTCCACAATGTCGGGCTGATAGATAAAGGGGGACAGCGGCGATCGAAAGTTTAAGAGCCACTGATTTATTAGAATTTCAGAGTCAGAGACCCTGCAAATATATATTTATGTTTATAAATAAGAGTATTTATATATTATTTAGGATGTATTCGAAGGAAGGAAGGATTCGATCTGGGTACCTTCCGTTCCGTAAGCAAGTACTTTATCGACCACGCCAAAACGATCGTCTTCGCGTGACGTTTGGTACTGGTTTATATAGATATCACACCGCCACATATTTAAATTGATCTTCCCATCATACCTTGAGTTAGCCTCAATTAATATTAATAAATTATTAATTGAATATTTGTGTCTGTACTTATTTTAGAGTTTTGTATCATGTCGACAGCTCCTAGTCTAATGTGAGGTTTGAGTCAGAAATTTGCGAGTATGGGATACTAGGACTTTGGGAGGTGGCATTACGAGCTAGTAATGCTCGTAAGGAAGATTTCAAATTACTGAAAAAGGGGAGAAAAATTGTTAAATGTTATCAATGTCAATATTGTTCAATTAGAAGTATTTACAATACATATATATTAATTATAATGCCTTTTTACAGTCTTTTTTAAATACCTCCAAATGAACAATATTGAAAGCGATAGCATTTAACTATTTTTCTTTAATCTGAAGTATTATATGTATGTATCATAATAAAACCACAGCATACAAGAAGGTAACGAAGAAAAATTATCTCGAGAAGATGTGGAAAACGGATAGGATAACTTCAAAAACTTTTGCAAATTAAAAAAAAAAACAGAAGCATAAATACCTTTTACCGTTTGAAAAGATCTAGTTTTTAAAAACATCAACCACAAGATTTAATTCTATATTTTTACAGCAAAACCTCACAATACTTTAATTAAATAAAACCAACAGAAATTGAGAATAAACTCATCAATCATAATTGTCTTCAAGGTTTATAAAAAAAGTTTTATGACTCATTTTGACTGTTTGAACTGACGATTTTTTTACGTAAAGTCTCGGAGAACTGTATAAATAAAGAGGGGAAGTTAAACTTTTAAAATGTCCTTTTCTTTATAAAAAGTAAATGACAATATATAATTTACCTATAAAAAGACTTCGACATTCCAATTTAATTGTGTAAAACTTTAACCTGATCTCAAAACAAAAATGGTTATTATACGGAATTATAATAGCACACAAAACACAACGATCGAATTAAATATATATACGAGTGTAATAATTCCCTTTAATTTCTATAAACAACTTTTAATTTGTAATGGTCCTGGCCTTCAGGACTCGCACGTAAATAATTACTAGCTACCCACCTAACGGGAGTCTATCTCGAATGATATATTTCTACCAATAAAGAAGCTCCATCCACAGAGGTCATGTGAGTTGTACTTCCATTTGCCGTTTCGTATAAAAACCGAGATTCTAAAAAATCCTCCCTCTCTTTGTCGTTGCTTTCAATATGTGTAACCAGCTATAGCTTGTCTTTGTGTCTTTGCGGTGCAGTCCATTCCTTATTTTGTGTCAAAATGTGAAATAAAGTGGAATAACATGTGCTACAAGAAGATGCCTAATCAATCAAACATCCTTTACATGCACTTCTACTTTCGGTTGATTGATTGAATATTAACGTCTCACTGTTCAGCAACACGAGGGCTTTTGGCGACGGACCACGTAATTTTGAACCATAGTCAAGTGACGTGGACGACACCAGAGCTGGCATCCCCTCTCCTAACTACCACACCAACGGGAGGACGGTTCAGCTCTCGACAGATTTAACATGCATCGCTGCCCTACACGGCAGGTATTTAGTGGTACTGGGCTCAAACTCGTGACAAGGCAAGCCACGATCCGATACCTATACCACTCGGCTACCGTGGCCACTACTTTTACCTTCGGACATATAATGAAGCCCAGTGGCTGAGTGGTTAGTGCATCGCGCTTCCCCACCAGAGGTCCGAAGTTCAAACCCCGGGCTGGGCAAGGTTGACACAACCTTTCATCCCTTCAGTGGGTCGATAAATGAGTATCAAGCTTGCTTGCTTGGGAACTTAACACTGGAGGGTTTCACGTCAGACTGACTTGCTAACCGGAACATCTGCTCATGCACCTAAGGGCCGTATATTGAGTTGGGCACAGTAGGCCTCAGCCCTTATGGGCTGTCGCGCCACTGAGTTAAGTTACATATATTGCATAACATCAAACGATACTAAATCTGTTTAAGTATCTAACGAAAATTCTATTTCATTAAAATCTCGGTCTAATGAAAAAATTACAATATACATAAGAACAATCACACACACACACACACCTAAGTTAAAATTTAACAGTTAACAACGATTTATGTAGTGAATTTATTTGATGCCATTCGAATGAAATTAAATTTTTGGGATTTTAAAAGTCATTAATAAAAACTAGTATCGCAGCGACATCACGTTACCTCAATCTTTTTCAGCTTCTTGTTCATTTAACATAATATTGATATTAAATTCAAATTAATTCTTTAAGCTTAGAATGTGATGAGAATCGTCAAATACTTCCGATAAAATTATCAAAAAGAGAAAACTGATGAAAAATAACCAAGCTCGAGCTCTCTCTAAAACGGTCGATTCCCTTTTGTCTCCATCCCACCATAAAAATAATTTATTTTTCAACAGAAATCTGAAAAAATAGTAGTTTGTTTTGGTGAAAGATGAGATTCTTTAGAAAAAAATATTCCAATTAGTTCCTTTCGGGAATTTATAAAGTAAATATTTTCTTAAAACTTTTTTTAACTAAAAAAATTGAAAAAATGTTGTTGAAGATAAAAAAAAGAAATGCGTGATTGAAAGATGAGATTTTATTGAGGATATAAAATAATAACCAAAAAAATATTCCAATTAGTACTTTTTGCAGAAAATTTATAAAGTTGGGAATTTTTTTAACTCCAAATGAGACACAAACTAAGATAATTTTTTCAAAAAAAGTCCGAATTCATTGCTCAGATTTTTTTACTTATCCGATACTAGTATACTTTTTCAGTTACTAAATAGACGATGAAGACATATTTGGAATTATAAATTCGATTTTAATATCTAAAATTNGGTGAGCGTTATACGTCGGGTATAAAAATGATAGCTTTAAAAATAACAAAAGAGATGAGCCTAAAAAAAATTACTTCTACTTGTATCGAAGCACTGTTTATTTAAAAGAAAAGACTTGCCATTTGAACTAAAAGAGTTTATGGTGTTAATTATAGCTCGATGATTAAAATATATGAAAAATTAAATAAATTTACATCTATTTCAGAAGGTGAAAATATTGAACATCTTTATTCCGCTCACTCCATTATTATATTTTTATTTTCCTAGCTGGTTCTACAGTTCTAAGGCATCTCATTAAATCCATCATATGATATTTTTTTTCATTGTCAGATACAACAGGATAAAAGACTACTAATCTGAACTTAAATATATAGATATAAATTATTTCTCTAACAGAGTTAGAACTAAATACACTACTCCCAAAGAAGTTCTCTTTGAAAGAGTAATAACATATCATATATATCCATCAACTCCTGTTACTACAAGTAGCAGTTCTAGAAGTATACTATTTTTTCCAAAGTCTCTGGGTGAGTGAGTATTAACGTCGCACTGTTCAGCTACACGAGGGCTTTTGACGACGGACTACGTAATTTTGAACCATGGTCAAGTGACGTGGACGACACTTGAGCTGCTACCCCCTCTCCTAACTACCACACCACAACAATGGTAAGAACGTTTGAGCTCTAGACTCCAAAGTCTGGGATAATACCTCGAATAAATAAAGAAACATAAAAGCAATGTGTACAAACATTTCAGATTTCTTCGCAAAAAAAAAGGGGGGTGCTCGTTATACGGCGAATATATCTAAAAAATAAAAAAAGCAACTTGAAAGTATAGTTTCGCGTTATACACGGTGCGCGTTATACGCCGGATTTTACAGTAGTTTTGAGAACATTTTTTTCGATAGTGCAGATCATAAAAATATTTTATTATTTTTGCTTTAAAATTATTATTTTGTGTCTAGCAGTCATTTTAGAAATAATAATGTTTGTGGGAAGGATTCATTGATAAATAGCCCTTTTGCAAAGAAAATGCCAATTGTGAACTATGAATTAACCAATAGCTATTCTAGCTTTTCCCTTGTTAATTGTTTAATGTACACTGTCATGCAGTGAATTTCACTTTTAGACTACTGAGTGATATAACAAATATTATGTTAAAAATTTTCGTTAAAAGCAAGAGACTTTTAATTAAAATTTCTGAGAATATTTTCTTATTTTTTTTTTGAAAAATATATCATGCCGTAAAAGAGAAAAATGGGTATTTATTTATTATTTTCATTAATTTACTTTTTTTGAAATAGCAAAACCAATTTTTTTTTCCGAATCATATGTCATTTTTTGTAAATCACAGATTAAAAGTTAAATGAATTACTTCGATCACTGTAATTTTAAGAATGAATGGAATGCTAAATAATTTGTATTAATTCGTGTACATACAGGCTTCTCACAAATTTCCTTTCATTTCAAATTATTTTATTAATTGAATCATTACTTGTTTTTCATACTAAATTTCAGCGCAATTTTTTTTAAATTTATTTATCAATTATTTAATTTAAAAGCAAATTGCAGTTTCGATGGCAAATCTAAACGACAGGAGTGAAAGGACCAAAGAACTGTTCAGAAGGAAATTAATTTTTAGTTAATTTCTCTATGGCAGTGTTCCCCAACCTTTTTATCGGCGCGGACCGGTCAACGTTGGGTAATATTACCGCGGCCCGCTGAGGGGGAGGACGTTGATCGCTTATGTTTTAGATTGTTTTGATGTAATAATTTTATTTTAATAGTACTTATATATATATATATATATATATATAAACGTAAATATAAAGAATATAAAGGGATTTAACAAGGAATATAAAGTGATTTTCACAAGAAAAGCAGCCCGAACCCAAGAAAAATATATCACAGTAAATAAAATGGAAATAATTTAATGTTTCTTGTGTGGATCGGTAGTATTTGATCCACGGACCGGGGGTTGGAGACCACTCCTCTAAGGCGTACGTTTGCGGACCCGCAGATAGAGACAGTTAAGGTAGCAATTAGTAATATCCATTAAAAACAGAAATATTAGTTAATTATTACGCAATTTATCATTAGATGCTTTTGAAATCAGACACAAATAAATAATAGACACAAATAAAAATATAGCATATAGCTAAGTTTTAACATAAGATAAAATATTTAATTGGTTAATTATTTTTTTACACACAAATTATCGGCTAAATGTACATTTCAGAATAAAAATATTGTAAGCAAGAAATATATAAGACTAGATAAAAAAATAAAAAAAAGACTTGTATTTCACACGGAGGAAAGTTTAATAAAAGTATTAGAAATCGTTACTGAATTCTGCATGTAATTTTTTTTTTTTTTTTTAAGATCTTTTGGATCTGAGTTCCGAGTCTATGGGTAAAATATCCCCCAAAATTTTATTAGCAATTCGTATTCGTATTTCAATGTATAGTTCTTCATCTGACTGATAGATGGCGCTAGAAGAAGGATGGAAGTCAATTCAACATTTCTTACATTCAAGGTTATGAAGTATTCAACAGACCGCAAAATCAGACGGTTTGATGCTTTCATAACGATCTGTGTGTGTGTGAATATCTTTTTAACAACATTACATTTTATGTTTATGTTTAAAAACATTAGATTCAACACAAATTCTTTCTAAATGGAAATCTTTTATGATACACAAACGATACTGAAATTCAATTTCTTGCCTTTTTTTTTGCAGTTTATTAGTAAATTTAATTTTAACATTAACACTTAATTTTCATTTGTGCTTTTTGATAATGAAATAATTCAGTGATGCGAGAGGAATTTGTTTCTAAATCACTCTCTTTCCTTCCGAAATAATTCAAAGTAAATTCACAAAATTTTTTAAAAAAGTATGTCGCGCGTGGCAAGTTTTTAAAAGCCTGTATTTATACACTCTGCATTAGAAAAGAAAATTACTTGACCACTCTAACTAGTATAGTATTTTTTTTAAAAAAAGAAAAAAAAAAGGTAAATATGTTTGTAATGAAGCATTTTTTTAAAAATATCTAGTAAAAAACTGATGTGTAATAATGTAATATACTTACTGTAAACTCTAAATATTGGAAAAAGTAGTATATGAAGAGCATGTGGTTATGTCAATTAAAACATTTTTAATGACTCTTCAAGGAAATAAATTTGAGATAACGCAAAAAAAAAAAAAAAAAAAAAAAAATCTGGCTGAAGGTAATATAATTATAAATATAAAAATATAATATGTAATATATATGTAATATATGTATAATATATAATATAATATAATATGTATAAAAAATACTGGGCAGAGCAAATACGTATTAAGCGCAGAAATGCATTTACTGTTAATAATGAAATGTATCAAGACATATAGCTGTAAATAAAATTGTGCAATTCAGCTAAAAAAAATATAGTAATTTAAGATGAAATGTTGTACAACTGAAGAGCCGTAGTGATTTGTATGGCTTATCCAATAAGGATCTATCTAATTACGTATTGTTCATCAATGTCATCAAATCGCTTATACATCTATAAATCAATGTAATCTTCATCTGTGTATTAAAACAATGTCAATATAGAAATTTTTTGATTCAATACAAAAAAGAAAAAGATTTTAAAGCTATAATTCTACAGAAGAAAATTCAACTTTTCTAATTTTATTTTTTTTAAATTTTATTTATTTTATTAGATTTATTCAACGCTCTCACTTCCCTTAAATATCCATTAGGAGTGCAAAAATGTTTACATCTTTTGATGATGTAGTAACTATCTACGGATGAGAGATTGAGAGTTATATTAAAGTCGCTCTATAAACCAACACGAGGGCCATTGGCGAAGAACCTCGAAATTTTGAACCATGGTGCCAGCTCAAGTGAAGAGGACGACACTTGAGCTGGCATCCCCCTCTCCCAACTTCCACACTACACCATTGGGAGGGCGTTTGAGCTTCGACACACTATCTGCTGAAACGATTAGTAGTATGGGAAAACCACACAATAAACGTTATAGAATTGACCTGATAGAGAAAATATTGATTAATACTAGTCATAATTGTTGTTGTTGTTTCAAATGCCTCCTGCCTGACGTAGTCAGATCGAGGCCCACGAAATTCATCGTTTCAAGGGGCTAGAAGTACGCCTCTTGGCCTTGAGTACCATACAGGTGACAGTACGAATTAGCTCGGCGAAATTCCCCGAAGGGACGATAGATGGCGACACCATTGATCTCTACCTCCACAATTTAGACATGGAACTGAAGGGGAGGGAAATATTCTCCAGTCCCCTGCACTCGTGATTCAGCCCACAAGACTTCGGACCCACTGATTTAACGAGCACGTGCTCCGCGTATACTTGGAGGGTATTTGGTGGCATCGGGCATCGAGCCTAGGCCTTCCGGTCTGGAGTCCGATGCTCTAACCACTAGGCTAACCACGGCCCCAGTCATAATTGTACCTTAATTATAAGGCTAGTGCCACGAACTAAAATGGAACTGAAAACACTCTGGTGTTCGATTTAAATACGGAGCCTACATCAAAGAAATAAATATGTTCAATGATCCACTGAGCCTCGATTTGGCCTCCTCTAATGTCTTAATCCATTCAAAGCATACTTTTCATAAACATTGTGTAGTGTCTGACTACTTTTCGGCGGTAGATTCTTTAAGAGTTGGTGACGTTCCCTCACCTGTGGGGGAGGGGTTACTGTGTTTTGGGAGAGGAGGTGACTGACCTTGGAGCAGGACAGTCAGGGAAGAGAGAGTCTCTTGTTTTTGGAAGCGTAGAGCTCTTGACCGGGATTTGGTGTTAAGGAAAGCGGGTTAATATGATTGAGAACGGACGCATGGAGAGTGGTTTTGTGCTGTACCAAGAATAGAAATTCTTGGGAGTGTTTTAACACGGATGACTGTGTTTGTTTGATTGTAGTGATAGTCAAGATAATTGTGCTGGCTGTTGAGAAGTAGTTGATTATATGAAGAAGGGTAGAAAGTCAATTGAGAAGATATTACACATTGATTGCATCCTAAAAAGTGCCGCCTATGCGGTCTAGAGGTTAGTGACGCTGACCTCTGCGCCATTGAGCCTGGGTTCTAATCCCGGAGAAGGCACTGTTGTGCCTTCTCCGGCATGGTTGTTTGTAAATGTATAGTGTCTTCGCCGCCAGGGGTTACTCTAAATAGCCGTCGAGCCGCAGGTCCTCTCGCGGGATTGGTGGAAGGGGAGGAGAGGTGGGATCACTGGCGTAGCTAAACCTAAGTGGTCCCTGTATCAAAACTTTCTTGTGGGCCTCTTTCTGGATGTCTTTAAAATTTCACGATGTTTTGCTTCAGTAGCGCACACAAAAGTTTTCCAAGGGGAGGGTCGAAAGTCCACCATTCTTGTATCATGCTCCTTTTGATTTTGCCGATTTTGGTGAACAAAAAACAGTAAAAAAGTAATTATTGAATAAATAATTAGTATTAATTAATAAAATTAATAATTAAATTTTACGTATTATATACTTAAAATTATAATCAATCGGGAAAAAAATCAAGGGCTTTGGGGGGTCCGGACCCCTAGGACACCCCCCTTGTGTGTGCCACTGTTTTGCTTACATATGGTGGGGGGCCCCGTATCATTGATAAGGCGGTATCTACGCCCCTGGGTGGGAGGCCTCTGACCATCCCTCCAAGGTGTTCTCCCTCAAAATTGGGGTGGAATCGAGCCAAATCGCACTATCACTTGTATGGTGCTCAAAGCCACGAGCTAACGACAGGCATAAATGTAGCCCGCTGCCGCAAAGAGTTTCGCGGGCCTTAATCTGATGTTACTGTCGATCAGGGGGCATAAGTGACAACAACACATTCTCTAAAAACTGTCAAAAATCTATACATTTTTTT